>JAULBX010003221.1:0-78738 GCA_032358255.1 Heterotrichella gracilis
GAATTCTCGTAACATATGTACCGATATGTGACACTCCTCCCCCTCCCAACAAAGCTGCGCAACCTCCCCCGTAAATCTGTACGAGTAGCCCATCTGTTTGCTGAAATTCCATCTGAGGGGCACAAATCCTAGCGGAAGCGGAAAAACCGGCGGGAAAACCCGATTCGATCCCGGCGGGATTCGAACTAGAGACCTCCTGGGTCGCAACCGTGTCTCAAACCAGTGTAACATTCAGCAAAAGGGCATGTTAGATTGGGAATTCTCGTAACATATGTACCGATATGTTACAACTTGGGTAGGCAGGTTGGATATCAAGACACTGTTCCAAAGCGGTTGATAGGTATTTCACAAGGGCGTTTCAACTTGAGTTGAACTCATTGCAAGGGATGGCTACATAGCAAGTTTTCAATTGACAATGTGGCGGTTGGACCCCCCTCCGCCAGACATAGCAGCTCCCGGCTATTATTATACAGCGTGCTGCCCGTGCCTGAATCAGATCGTACGTAATGTTGTCGTGCGCAATTAACTACAGCTGCGCAGTTAGCTACATGCATGGAGAAACCAGAGATTCCTGCCTACCTTATGGCTTGACGGCAGCTTAAGATTGGGTTGGGCTGGAGAGTGCTCGGTATGAAGTTACAGCTCTTATAGTTACAACCGGGTTGCGATCCGCAACCGGCGCTTCCAAGCAGCGGGCGCTGAAACAACTTTCAACAATCGTCTCAACCAGCACCTAGGTGTGCTCCCTAACAGGGTGTACACGGACTTACGAATGCCTGATCAGCCGGCTCCTTCCCCGTCACAAACCCACGTTATTGTGAAGTAAGCAAACAACGAGTATCTTCCCCAAACTGGGTTTGTATCAATATGAGAACAGGATGTCTAACCGAGTGCTAGCCGAGAACTCAAAAGCAATCAAATGTGTTCATCATCATCAAAGATATTTTCCCGGCAAACAGTATAGTTTTCCAAATGGATATAAGGTGGTTATTGTCATGGATGGTGCGGGGAGGGCAAAATGACCGTCCCCGTTGAACTATAATAGTATAAACCCCTTGTCCACACCTGTATGGGCAAGTACACCTCTACGAGCATGACAGCTGTCGTGCGCCATTAACTACAGCTGCGCAGTTAGCTACATGCATGGATGCCATCCGCGGCACCCCCCCCCTAGCCCGCGAGAGGTGTGAGCACCGAAAAGTGGGCGAGAGAAGAAGCGGCGGCAGCTGAAAAGCCAAATAATAAATATGCTAGTCTAAATAGCAGCAACTGCACTGCTCTAAGTAAATAAAATATTATGGCAGCCACTGGGCAACTGTACAAGAAACACAACTAGCTGCTATGAAGCAACCCTAACGGAGCATAGTATAATAACGTGGCCACTACTGAGTGGCCCTACCAGGCCGGTGTACATGCACAACCGGTAAGCAAATGTCACAACTGGCCAGCACTGTGTAACAGTGCCGATAACAACTACATATAAGTCTCCATAAACCATCTCCAAAGAGCCCTCACATGTCCATCAACCAACCAAAAATCCATCTCCAACATCCATATACCTCAACTCCCCATAGGTTCCCAGCCAACTCTAACAACTCCGTCAGAACATGCATCAAGCATCACAGGCATGCTGCGCACCATTCAGCAGCCGCCTCTCTCCAAATCATCAAACAACTTCTCCAAATGCTCCACATGCGCGCTCCAATTGCGCCAATCTCCGGTGGAATGCAGTAGCCAAATGCTCCATGCCCAGGTGCAATAATGGCCGTGGCGCCAACATGCGCTCAACGGCAGCAGCCGTTGGCATGGCGGCCCAACCTCAGTGACTAGACCAGGGTCACTTCCTTCCTGTCCTGCCCAACCACATTGTGTGTGGCAAACTCTGGTGCTGCCAGGGTGGCCTCACTGACCCCCCGGATCTGCCGCATGCGGCCCGGTGTGCGGCTGTAAGGGGTGTATGTGTCCCTGTGACCCGCCTATGAGCAAAGCGCATGAAACTCGCGGGTCACAGGGACACATACACCCCTTACAGCCGCACACCGGGCCGCACGCGGCAGATCCGGGGGGTCAGCGAGGCCACCCTGGCAACGCCAGAATTGAGAAACGCGGCTTTTGAGTTGAGAAACCAGAGATTCCTGCCTACCTTGTGGCTTGACGGCAGCTTAAGATTGGGTTGGGCTTGAGAGTGCTCGGTATGAAGTTACAGCTCTTGTAGTTACAACCGGGTTGCGATCCGCAGCCGGCGCTTCCAAGCAGCGGGCGCTGAAACAACTTTCAACAATCGTCTCAACCAGCAGCTAGGTGTGCTCCCTAACAGGGTGTACACGGACTTAGCGATGCCTGATCAGCCGGCTCCTTCCCCGTCACAAACCTACGTTACTGTAAAGTAACCAAACTGCGAGTATCTTCCCCAAACTGGGTTTTTATCAATATGAGAACAGGATGTCTAACCGAGTGCTAGCCGAGAACTCAAAAGCAATCAAATGTGTTCATCATCATCAAAGATATTTTCCTGGCAAACAGTATAGTTTTCCAAATGGATATAAGGTGGTTATTGTCATGGATGGTGCGGGGAGCCTCCCTCAGGGCAGAATGTCCGTCCCCGTGGAACTATAATAGTATAAACTCCTGTCCACACCTGTATGGGCAAGTACTTTTCTACGAGCATGACAATGTCTGATCAAAGAAAAGAAAAGAAAACAGACTCTGGTGGCACCAAAGGCGTAAATTAGGCGGCATAGCCGCTACGCATAGCCCCCGTAAAAAATCAATCCGGAAACCCAACGCGAGAGGGGGAAAAGGTAGTGGTGGATGGAGGGGTGGGCGCGGAGGGAGCAAGAGAAGGTCTGAGGGGGGAAAAAGGATGGCCATGGGGAGTGGCAAAAGCAGGGTGGAGTGGGACTAATGGAGATGGCAAATATAGGAGTGGGTAGTACTAGAAGGAAGAGGTAAAACGGCGAAAGTCTTCGCATAATCCATCCCTTTCCCGCTCTCCTCCCCACGCTCCCCCCTCTTAGAGACTATGGCGCCATGGCGGAGGCACTTGTGACCTCGGATGTGAGGGTGGTGCAGCCGCCGAGGCAGTGGGCAATACAGGCACCATGATGGTGACAGAGAGGGCAAGCTGCAGAGGGGTCTGAGCCAGGGTACATGCGTTGTAGGCCTTTGGTTGTCCAAAGGGTGCCGACGCGCACAGAGGCAACAAAGCAGCGCAAGGTATGAGAGAGGGTGCTGGTGGTGAAAGCATAGTCAATTAACGAAGTCATGAGGCCCTTGCCGGCTGTGGTGGTCGCCGGCAGGGCAGCAATCCAAGGTACGGTACACGCCATGCGGGCGTTGCCAGATGGTATTATGAACATAGGGTTTCATTAGGATTTTAAGGTGGTCATACAGGCCGTTTACTTCCCAGAGTTGTGCCTGGCCAGCTTCATCATCAACGGGGTAGCTCTGCCATGATGGTCCCCGACCTGCTGCAGGCGCCGTGGTGAACTCCTGTGTGTGGTGTGTGGTGTGTGGTGGGTGATTCCGGGGGAATAAGTTCCTCCAGGGGAACCGGGTCGCTGGCTAAGCCAAGTTTGGTGCCTGCATCAGCAATGTCTTACCCCAAATGCCAGCATGTGCTCTGACTTTACTAATGGTGCATTGGGTGGTGCGGGAAAGGAGGCAGCTAACAATGGCACCGAGTAAATGGCCATGTTTGTGGGTCCGTAACTTGAAAGGGGTTGTAAAATGCCATGCGGATCAAGTGGAGTGACGTGAGGCTATCCGCTAGGATATGCATGGGCAAATTGCGTACGCCTAGGAGGGCAACAGCAGTGGCTGCAAGTTCTGCGCGTAGATAGGTATTTACTCGGCTATCATGGGAAGAGAAGGTGATGCGCTCAAGGTGATTAACTAAGCAGCTTGATACAGGTGAAACGACGTGGGTGCTGGGAGGTCGCATGCCCTGGGGTGGGAAACTGCATCTCATAGTGTAGCCTACCTCAAGCCAATCTACAGCCTGGAATCGAACTGCAAGTGGGTGGGTCTGCTTTCAAGTACAGGTCGTTAAGCCAGAATGCCTGAGACAAGATAGGTCTCGGCTGCAGTTGACAAGGTGACAACGCATGCATGCACGTGCGTTTCGAGGCAAAGTGTACAGACGTAGATATGCACTTCAAGCGCATATCAACATCGGCCTGCAATACAACAACATACGTTCTCTGCTTGTGGCGGAAGGAATTAAGCAGTGCTTGTCAAACAGAGCACGTAGGGATGTGGTAGGCAACCTTGTTAGCAATGAATGCATTGGCACACAGCACATGGAATAGCATGCAGTCTAGCTCTAACATGTGAAAGGCGTTCATTACCCACCCGCGCTCTATGCCACCCCTCCCGCGCTCTGAGCCCCCCACCCCCACCCACCTGCACCGAGTTGACAAACTCCGCCTCATCTAACCAGCATTCGCATGTTGCCGCGCCACTCCTGCGCCTGCCGCAGCAGCCAGCGCCTTGGTCCCCTCGCGCACGTTCTTGGTTTGGCTCATAATGAAGCTGCTCAACCTGGGTATTATATGCAAAAAACACGGTCGCCAAAGTTGACAAAGTCTGCTGCCATTGTTCGTAGTGATTGCAGGATGATGCAGTTTCTATGTTGTCTTGAAGAGATGACAAGTCTATGTTGCTGCTTGTGTACATGCACAGACTCACTGAAGTAGTCTTCCTCCCTGGCCATAAATTCACATGCACTGTGCATCCCTATGTACCCATTGTCCTACATACTCCTTTGAACCCTGGGTTTAGGTGCCTTTGCGTATGGGAAGTGTACCCCTTCCACTTTTGAACACAACGGCATCCAATGGAAGTTGGCACCTTACACACCTTGTCATAGCCTGCGTTCCACTGTGTTGCAAATGCTGCAGCCATGCATGCGCCCAGGTCAGTGTCTTCCATCTGGCGCACTGGAGGGTGGGACTGCAAGGAGGGGCTTAGCACAGGAACATACGCCACACATTTGCCAAGAACAGTGACGATGACGCGCTGCAACGTTGTCCCAGCTGCCTGGCCTGCAAAGACAATATCGCATCAGGAGGGAGTTAGGCAAGCTGCAATTATGCGCAACATAAACAGTTGCCTGGAGGACAGCACCAATCCCGCAAAGTATTACTACTGAGTAGTGCGCACATGCCGAGATCCCTGTAAGATCCCTGTAAGCTACTGCTAGGCATGGGCACAAGCAGCAATAGGTTGTTGCATTTCAGTGGCACTTGACTCCCTGCCAGGTCAAAACAAAGCCGTGCAAGCCGCATGAAGAATTGTTTACTTTGAAATTACTGGCTGTCAGCACTCTCGGGCATCTATGTTGCGTGTGTGCACTGGTAACATACTGAGTTTCTGCGTCTGATATTGAGGTCCTACCAAGCAATGGCACCTGGCTAACGGTGCACATTGTGCTACAGCAGCAACCACGTTGTGCGCCCACTGTTCAACCATTGGAAAGTTCCAATACTCCTTGAACCCATTTGGCAGTGTGTTGACTAACGCAGGTGCAAAGCTGAACATAACCCTGGATTTTATGGGAAATTACTGCTTTGACAGATCCTCACTGCGGCTCACTCCTAATCACACCTTGCAGGTCGCCTACAGCGGGTTCACAGCCCCAACACTGGTTAGGAACTACGCACGACAGTTACAGCTAGTTATCAAGCGACATCAAAACTGCCAACCATGCAGCATGTGGTGCAGCAACGCGTACTGCACCACCTGACTGCAGGCGGGCCAACCATCAACAAAGGACTCCCATTACAGCGTTTTTTACCCTGGTGAAGCTAAGAAGGATGCTGTTACAAACACAGCAGAACCCCACTGATGCAGGTCTAAATCGCAGCACGTGAACAAAAACACCCGCAGGTCGATTGCACATAGAGTAGGGGAAAACTGGAGTTGGACTGAAGTCAGCAGCTAGTCCTGGCTAGGCTGTCCAATTGAGGTGTTAGGTGAGGTGCACAGAGTGAGATGCACACATAGCAATGTACGCCTTGCAAGGGCGGATTGGCCACCCAACTGCATGCATACTCCGTATCACAGAATACACCAACTGCGTACTACTAGTGCTGAGCCCGAGGTCTGGTTCAAGATATAGAGGCACAGGCTCCGCCAAGAATACCGTGGCCACGCCCTTTCTCACACACACCTCATAAAGCTGGCAGCGCAAGCCGACGCAGCACTTTGTGTGTTCAATGCCTGGGTAGTTGTACAAACACAGCAGCTTCATACAACCTCAGCTGATGTAGGATGGAACGGCACTATGAAGGCCCAGGCTCAAGGAACCCTTGCAAGTCAGCCAAGTTTGCCACGTCACCCCAGTTATTGAAAAAGCTTGCAATCTTGCCGAGTGCTGCATGCACACGTTGAGCAGCGTTGTGGTCACCGAACTGCGTTGGCCTGTCAAGATGAAACTTCAGACGCTTCGGGTTGGATAGCTCCTCCCCAGTGAGGTGACTGTCGGTTCCGAGATCCTCAGGGATACTCTGCAGGTAGGACTGGAAGAAGTCCCAAAACGACTGCATGCCCTTCAACACTCTGCGTGACCAGGCCAGGTGCAACCATGAGTACGGATAGGTTTGCCGCAAACCGCTGTAATAGCAATATCAACACCACATGCTGCAGCATAACAAGGTACTGCACCTTCCTTGTATGCTCACCTTCCTGTGACGATACGGTAGTTGTCCACAAGCCCTGAATGGTAGAATGCGATGCCTCCAGTTGTAAAGTCAGTGACAACCTGGCAAAGATACACGCACAATGTTGGTAACTTTTTCCCAGGCGCAACTGGGGTTGCCCGAAATACAACCAGAGTTCTGCAGCATCTTACAATGCGAGCAAAACACTTACACCCAACTTTAAAAAGCTCACCTGGCAGAATGGATACCATGACCTGCTTGCAAAAAGGACATATTTCATCTTAGCTTGGCGAACTGAGGCCCAGGTCAGTTTCTTCTTGAGCTCTATCCCCAACACGCCACCATTCAGGGGGTCACTGTTGAACCGATGCAGGCTGACCAATTCGTCATTCTGGCCAGCCACTTGGTATGGAACACCCATGAATGCTGTCTTGACAGTCTATGTGATACAAAAGGCACATGTTAGGTGACCAGCAGTCACATATGAAACACCAAGTGCGTTGACAGATTGGCTGCAATGTTCACATACCATGCCCATGACATCATGCAGATCAAAGCCTCCCGAGCCTCGCCTAAAGGGTATGTACTGACGCAATAAGTTGGCACATCTCTCGCGCTGCGCTGGCTCTGTTAGGTCCTCGTCCCTGCAAGCAAGACCGGCTTGTAGCGGTACGCAACACAGGAGCAAGCGCGTGCAAGTCGCAGAAGTTCATGGCACCTACCACCAACCCGCCGTGTTCTCGTCAGTTTGGGGACCACCCAAGAAAGACTTCAAATCATCACCTTCAGCCCAGACAAAGCGGCAATTCAGTGTTGTTGTCACCTCCTCCAATTCTGCCTCCTTGACCTGGGAGGCCTGCCGAGTCTGACTGAGGCGCTCAGCAACCGCTGCTTGCAAGACCTGCTGACCTGCTTGGATGACCTCCTGCCCTGCCTTCAGCTCTTGAAGGGCAGTGGCAACAGCATCTTGGGAGCCTCCACCTGCCAGCACACCCCATTTGTTGCAAGCAGAACGTGCAAAGAGCTGTTGTATACCCCTGACTGTACAACACCCAAGCGTGCTGTGATACAAATGTAATAGCAAGACGAACGTAGAAGCGGCTAACTCAAAAGTTACAGCCCGTCTGCCCCAGTGGCCATGCGCATTCACCTCACTTACCTTTACCAGCTTTGAGGTGCGCAATGAGCGCTACAGGCAGCTTGGCCAATACCAGCTGCTCCGAGGTGGCCGCCAGTAAGTCTTCTTTTGACTCGAACCGCTCACGCCACAGCAGCGCCAAGTCTCCATCCCTGAACTTTGTGATTTTGTCAGGCCCAACAACCTGCTCCACAGCTTCACGGACAACGTTCAGTTCTTCCGGAGTAGGATCACTCATCCTGCGACCGCATGCACACCAACCGACCAATGGAGACAAGAGCCACAACGGACGGAGCCACTCAGATAGCACTCTCGTAACACAAAATACTGTGGGAATGCGTTTGCTTTGTCCTAATGCCTTCAGTGCTTGTGTGTGTGGTACCTCAAGCCAATCTAAAGTCTGAATTCGAACTGCAAGTGGTTGGGTCTGATTTCAAGTACAGGCCGTTTAGCCAGAATGCCTGAGACAAGATAGGTCTCGGCTGCAGTTGACAAGGTGACAACGCATGCATGCATGTGCGTCTTTAGGCCAACTGTACAGACGTCTGGTATCTCCAACCGCTAGCAGTCATTACTACTTCAGTCACGTCACGCGAGGCCTGCTGCGGAGACTTAGTACAGTATCCGCCAGCCAGGGGAGGTGGTTCGTAACTTGTGAAGGTTGACCAAGATGCTTCATGAACAGCGACCAAATCGAACTTTCAAAGTGTTTGGATCGCCCGGCGTCAAGTTCAACATGCTGGACCACAAACAGCTGCGCCCATCACTACTATAATTTTGGTATCACATGAATAGTTACAGTCGGCTATTAGTAGTTGACTCAACTGACTTGTGAGCTACCGGTATGGCCTCAGGCTGAAGCTGCACTATTTGGCAACGTCATGTTGAAGTTAAACTTCAAAGTACCTGGCGCTCCACGAATACGTGTCACACAGTGGCACTGCCTGGATTGTGCAACAAAGTTCTTCATAATTTAATCGGCACCCAAATCGTTCAGTTGCCAGTGACACTATACAGTATGTGGATCAGTTTTTTGAAGTGGAATGTTCTACCAAACAATGCGGCCTCGCACATCTGGGAAAGAGTGTGAGCAATGGAGACACACACCCCAGCCTGAGACCCAATAGGATCACCCTTCATGAGACGGAATACATTTGGTAACCTGAAGATAGCGAAGAATTAGCCTGTGGCTAATCCACGGCCTGCTGAAAAATGAACAACGAGAAAGAAAGAGTTTGGCACACGGCATGACAATACTGCCAAATTTGCAGTGCGCCTGATCCAAGACATCCATATCTCAGCACACCCATGGATGCATGCATGCGCCTTTCACATACCCCACCCACGAGCAGTGCCCCCCCCCATCCCACCCCATCCCGCATGCGTGCGCATCATGACAACCACACTGTCACCAGTTGCAGTCCCCCTGACGACCCGCCATCTCCCCCACCAAGCCGTCACTGGTCCCACGACTTCCACCGCACCGACACCTTCTTGACGGGCTTATCTGCCCGGTAGGCTGACGCGTTGCGGTACGACTTGGGGTCCGACCCCCCAACGGCCTCAACCAGCATCCGGTCAAAGTCCCCCGCATACTTGCGCAGGTCGGAGTACTCCCGCAGTGCCTGCTGCGCGGTCGCTGACATGGCGGTGAGCCGATCCAGCTTGGTGAGGTAGGGCATGACCGCCTGCTCGAGGTCAGAAAAATCCACTGTAGTGGAAATTGCGCTGATCCCCGGGGTGAATAGGGGGGGGTAGGTTATGAAGCTGTCCGCGCGCGGCTTGACCACCACCGCCCCGCACATCATGGCCTCGTAGTCGGCGGGCGACCACTCGCCGTGCGTGTAGGGGCTGACCAGGAGCTTCACCCTTTGGAGGGTTTCCAGGTACTCCTGCGTGTCCCTGAAGCTGGGCAGGAAGTTGAGGATGTTGAGCTCCGGGTGCCGCTTGGCCAGACGGGTCAGCGCCTCCTGCAAGGTAAGGATGACATAAATAATTTTTTGTAAATGAAAAAGGTAAAATAAACTTATAGAGATATATAATGATGAAGCAAAAGAAGTATATAAAATTAGATTTTTTTTAAAAAAATAGAATTACTTGGCAGGAAGTTGAGGACGTTTACTTAGTAATTCACAGTTTATTTAGTAAGCGGGGTGATTTTTTCAAGCACCCCCAACAGTCTTGTGAGCCCGGGTTGGCTCCCTGAATGTGACTGTCAAATAAATATTGTAAATAAATCTTGTTGTGCGATGTACTGGTTTGTTTTTGGAGACAAGTGCAACAATTTCAAATGCCACTTTTATTCATGAACCCAGTGGCTTTCCTCCCTACCTGCGCCTTAGTGCGCTGGGCCGCCAGCCGCGTGTCGCTGATCATGCTGTCCCGGGGTAGGGCAGGCAGGAACGCAATGTCAAAATGCCTATCCCGCATGGCTGGGGGGTCCCAGTAGGTTGTGTCGTTGAGGAAGAAGCCGGCAAAGCGCAGGTTCTGCCACTCGCCGCCGCAGTCCATGGGGTAGCGGTACCTGGGGGGGGGGGGAAGGGGGGGCTGGTGGGGGACAGGCAGACAGCAGGGGCAGCAAGGAACCAGATATCCCATTGAATGCAGGTTTTCCCCCAACGCCAACAAACATTTCATGATAATCAATCCCCTTGGAATTGTATGCTGTCTGCTTTTTTCGACACAACAGGCTATAACTAGATTGGATGGGAGGGGCAAAGAACGGCAGCTAGGGAGCCACAGCGGTTTGAATATGCACGCGCCCTTGTGATATCATCTCGAGGGACGCCACCCACCTGAACACATGTGGGACAAGCGCGTACGTCCGTCTGAGCACGTCCTGCGGCACTGGGGGCGACCTGCGCTGCTGGTCCTTTGCCTCTGCTTTGCCCCCGTTGATAAACGCCAGGTGTGACACCGCGCTGCGCACCTGGCCGTTGTTGAGGCTCAGGGGCTGCAGCACCTGGGGCTTGAGGATGGCAATGATCCTGCAAAACACATCACATATTCAATTGAATTCAAGATTGAATATAACTTGATTTCATTGATCAACCTGCACATTGCGGGACAGGGGCATGATGTGCATGTGCCTGGGAGCAGTGGCCACAGAGCGGGTGGAGCGGTTGAGGACGCAGCAACCAGGGAAGCAATGCCTTCCACCCCTAGCCATGCTGTAACGTTCCTTACGTCCCCGCACCCTATTGACCCCAAAAACCCTTACCTAGGGTCTTTCAGGTCCACCTGTTCCGACTTGCGCGAGGGGATCTTGAGCGTGGCTGAGTCCGATATGTCCACCAGGATGTACCGCTTCTTGCGGTACCGCTGGGACAGTTCGGTGAAGCTTGTGTATTCGGCAATGATCACGTCGGCTCGCCCTAGGAGGGTTTTGGTGGCGGCCTTGAAGTCGTTGGCCTTGGTGCACCACTCGTGGCCCGGACCTGAAGGGAGAAGAATGGTGCTATACCGCTGCGTATAAAAATCCCTGCTACTGCCACTGAAATTGAGCACGTTTTGCAGACACCTGGGGCATGACTGGCATTCATGTACCACATCATATGCTGTTTGATGAGGAAGAGGTCTGGTGGGAGCACCCAAGGCCACATGTGCTTACCTGGTTGAATTTCTGAATGCAATGCAACCAGCACATGCAAGCACAGACCCAAGGCAGTTGCCCGTACCCAAATTCCGGGAATGCAAGGCAAATGCCACAGGCAGGCACTGGCAGGCACTGGCGACAACACCCGTACCTGTGCGCGGCAGTATGCTCCATATGGACTCCTGGTTGTACGCCAGGCTTCTGCTTGCTGCCACGTTGTGCCAGCCCAGCTTGTGCAGCAGCGGGATGAGGCGGCGGATGGAGGTCATGTACCTGGGAAAGGGATGGGATAGGTGTAAGTGCAACAATGATAAAAAAAATACCAGTGATACATAAACAGACTGTTTCTACAATTGATTGGAATGAGCACGTTTTTGGCCTGCTTTGTTACTTGTTTACTTTTGCAGGAGAAAGGGAGTTCCAAGCTAGTAAGGCGGGCAGCCTTACTTTTGCAGCGAGCCTGTAGCCTCAAGGCTTGCCCACCTGTGCGCATATATTGTCCTGGTCTGCAGCCCACTGGTCGCAGAAAACCCAAAGAACCTATATCTTGGAAAATAATATCTTTTTGAACCCCTACACTCTCGCCTCCCCAGGCAACCTACGTGAGCTTGTACCCCGATGGCTGCCCCAGTTGCCCGCATGCATCCTGGCCTGCTGCCCGCTGGTAGCAGAAGTCAGGCTCAAGCCCCTTCCAGCACTTCTCAACTACTGATTGGTGGCACCTGCGCAACACAGCCGCCATTCAATTCACCGTGGAATGATGTGGACCTGTGTTGGGGAGGTGGAGGCAGGTGTGGGTGGCTGGGTACCTTTGATGTTTGCATTGTTAACAGTACTGACGGTGCATGTGTGCGTAATGCTAGCTATATTATTTCCTTTCCCCCCCCATAAATTTTCACAGATTAGCATCAAGCTTGCCATTCAATAATCTTTAAAAAATTACACCCCCATTCCTATTCTCCAGGTCAGCCCCAAGCTGGGCGATGTCGCAGCACATTTTATATTTCAATGCAGTTTGTCTTGCCATCTCTGTGAATTTTGTAAATCCCTATTCTCGAGGTCGTCCCTGTGCTTGATGATGTCGCAGTAACTTTTATATTTCAATCTCTTTTATTTATTGAATTTTGCCATACCTGTTCTCCAGGTCGTCCCTGTGCTTTGTGATGTCGCAGCAGCGGGGGGTGAGCACCACGATGTTGGTCTCCCTCACCGCGGTCAGGTTGACTGAAGCTGACGGAAGGGGGTCCCCGGGGGTGGGGGTGGCGGCTGCGGCTGCAGTGTGCACTCAGGTTAGGGTTTAGGTGGGACGGTGGTGGTGGTGGGGGGTCCGCACGGGTTGGGTTGGCGGCGACAATGTGCAAGCTCACGCGGTGGAGGCAGGACATGGGGAGCCAGCAGGTTCCAATGACGACATGCGCATGCAGGTGCCATGTTTGCGCCGCGGTGTGTGATGGCATTGCACTGCATGCAAGCGTTGTACTCAGAGCGGCATTCAAAGTGCTCAGTTGAGCTCATGTGTGAAGTTTCAAGTTCTGTGTATGCTAGCTCTGCCTGTGACGCTGCCACCCTTGTTACTTTTTTACAATTGCAAGTAACCCGAACCCTTCCTTACGCCATCTCGGATCTACACGCAGCAGCCACCCACCTTGGCAGTCCTGCAGGTGGCCCAGGCATGCAAGCAGCGCTAGCGAGGTGACCAGGAGTGCACCGGGCTTTCGCTTGGCCTGGTGTTTGCGGTGTACGCTGAGCATGGCTGACAAGTATCCCCAACCCAGGTGGCTAGTGGCTTGAAGCTTGGTGGGTGGAAATTTTGTATTCAACGACGTTCCTGTAGCCAGCAGGAGCCAGTTGGGAGCGGTGCCATTCACTTGTGGTACAGCCAGCATGATAAGCATCTAGCAATATGAAACTTTGTAGCAGCTCACAGGAAAGCAGGCGGATGACCCAAAGTTGTTCTAGGGACTGTCCAGACAAGCTTACAAGGTAGGACACATATTACTGTTGAGAAGGGCGGCAACTCTACATCGCAGCCATAAGCACCTGGCGACCATACCTGGTTCAAAGTCAGGCCCACCAAGTTGTGACTACATCATCAGGTTCCACAATGCCCCACAGCCTGGCTTTGGTGCAATGGCCAGGAAAGATCTGATTGCGCTGTGGCAGTCACAAGTGGGTCAAGCACAGGTGGCCCGGGTGACCTGAGGTGAGGTAGGTGCACATGTCACCACCTGAGGATCTGTGAGTTACGTTCACAAATCACAATGGGAGTGGCTTCAGTACGCAAAGCCTCAGAGAAACGGAAGAGAAAAACAGGTCGGTGTTTGGCATGCAACGGATGACTCAACGAGGAGAGCATTTCCTTCTGCATGCCTACGTCGTTTCAAAAATGGATACCACGATCACAAGCTGAATTGGGCCGGAGATGCATACAGATGCAATAGTGTAACGATACTTAACGCGAATAAGACCCTAACTGATCACCAACTGTTGCATTGACTTCAGAACGGAGCTGGTCGTGTGTGGGCCCATTGACATGGTCACATGCAAGCATACTCGCTCTACCGTAATGCGGCGTATCGGGCCTCTAGGTTGGAAATAGCCAATAACACATACCTGCACCGTTGCCAAATAGGTTCGCCAAAGCCCCTCTGACGACCCACTGCAGTGTCACATGGCTACACAACCAGCAGTTCCATACAGTTGTGGTTAAGAGTAGAGGTGCCAAGCAAAATGCCCTGCAGTGCCAAGTGTGGTTGTAGAGAACGTAGTAAAGGCCGATATCACGTTGTGCTCGAAGAAGGCTGGCCCACTGTGCACCAGTAGTAATATCCCACTACTGTAACATTGCAGTCAGACTGGGTGCCAGTTGTCAATGGTCACTGTTTTCAATAAAAAGGTCTCTGACAACAGTTTTTTTGCTTGTTGCCCAAAGTGCTGCCAGTGCATGTTTGTTGTAATACTGCTGGCCTTTTCATAAAAATATTGTGCTGCATGCCACAGGCCACAAAAACCATTGGCGGCCATGACCATTGTGCCCATGCCCAATGTGCGGCATTACGACATGGACTTGGTGGTAATCTGGCAGATCCCGCAGGTGCCGCCCAACGCTGGTAGAATATCTTGTGATATAATCTCATTTTGTACCAATATTAATTGTTTTATTACCACAAAGTTTGCCACTAGCAGGCGCACCATGGTCTGCAGGCAGTGAAAAACCCCATGCGTCTTACCCACAACCCTTGGAAGATAAACCAACAAAATCGGGCTAGACTGTGTCTATCTCGAGGTTGAAACACATGAACACGCGCTGCGCATAGGTGCAGGGCAAAGAAAACCCTCCACAACCCTGCAATAGAACCTGCCTAGAGGCTGTCTTTCTCTGGGTAGAACTGCATGAACACGCGCTGCGCATAGGTGCGGGACACTGGGCACTCCGCCTTGAGGAACCAGCCCTGCAGCGCGGGGGGGATGCAGGTGCCCCACAGACCCCTGAACTCAAGCCACTCGGCGTCATGCAGCACCACTGCTGGCCGCCGCTCAATGGCAGTAGAGGGCGCTGCTGCCGGCTGTGCAGGACTGCCATCAGGCTGCACCGCCGCTGGCGGCCGCTCAGTGGTGGAAGGGGCGGGTGCTGCTATCGCTTGTGAAGAAGTGTCAGTGGAAGTTGTTATCGCTGCCGCCGCCTGTGCAGGAATGCCCTCATCCAACCCCGCAGTGGCGCCTTCTGTACCCGCGGTGGGTGCAATCCCCACCGGCGCAGCCTGCTCATCCCTGGGTTGGAACTCCCGAGCATGCTGGATGAAAAACCCAGTATCCCCCAGCTCTCCGCTGCCTGCCGATTGCTGGGAATTCGAAAGTTGAAGAATACGCAGGCTGCACCCCCGGGATGGCACCCTTGGGAGGGCGATGTGGTCCCCTTGCAGGTGGCCCATGTGGCGGGTGATGAGGTGGGTCCACCAGTGGTCGATGTAGCCATGTGACTTGTCGATGGTGATTGGTGGCAGGAGGACCACTGCGCTGGGATCCCACACCTTGCCACCTGGGAACATGGTGATCGCATCAGCAGGAAAAATATTTGGGTGCAGCAGTGGTTCTCTAGAAATACACACGGTGGCGAACAAATGATAATGGGAGTTGCAACGGATCCTGCATGCATGCAATGTGTTCTGGCCTGAAATGTCGTCATTTTCCAGCGTATCCTATGCAACGTCGTCCATTTGCAATGTATCCAATTCAAGTCATGAACATCTGTGAATGCTGCCAACCATGCACACAACCCACGCACCTGCGGCTGTCCTGTCGTTCCCCAGCCAGAAAATCCTGTGCACCACCCCAGGCGAGGGGTACACCCCGTGCCCGTTGATTGCCACATACGCCATGATGCGCATGTCGGGCAGCCGCCGGGGCACATCCTGTGCTGCCACCCACTGCCCATCCACACTGCGGTGCGCGTTGTACCACACGCCTAGCAGATCACCTGCAGAGGGCAGTGGAGTTTGGAACCAGCTGTGCTTTTTAGACTTTAGCAGTTGCGCTTGGCAGTCTCTGACAGTATTGGTTGTTTGATGGCAGTGGAACATGGTGTGCAGCGAACCAATGGGCGTCCGCTGCGTTGCACGTTGTACCACACGCCCAGCAGGTCGCCTGCGAAAGGCAGTAGATTTAAGAACTAGCAATGCAATTAAGACTTGAGCAGTTGCCCTTGGCAGTTCATGGCAGTAATGGTTGTGTGTGTGTGTGATGGCAGTGAAAGCATACGCCGCAGCCACCCACGCTGTGGTGGGCGCTGTACCACACGCCTAGCAGGTCGCCTGCAGGGGTGGATCGGGTGGATTGCCATGGGTGGACTAGGGTTTTGGGTTTATGGTTCTGATCTAGCAATGCTGAAGGACCCTATAGCAAGTGCGCTGACAATTTGTGAAAGTGTTGATTGTGTGAAGACGTCAAAAAAGCCTACAAAACTTACAGTTAATTGAAAAAGAAACGTTCCCTTATTTAAGTTTGGTTGCCTATCAGCGTCGTCGCACAACCACAACGTTTACAACATGTCAGGGCACTGGTAGGGTTCTATCAGCGTTGCTAGATCAAATGAAATTGGGTCACACTTTCTTTTTCGTAAATGTGATATTGATGACAGGTTAATGACGATGACTTTTATGAAAATGCAGTAAAAACCTCGAATGTTGTATTGTATATCCATCAAGCAGTTTAGCCATGTGGCAAAAAGCCGCACCTGACCCAGCATCCACCCGCACCGTCACGTGCTCCCAATCCCCATCATGATCCCCAGTGGACACCAGGCCCGCCACCTTGTAGGGCCCATTGTGGGGGTACAGGGTGAGGTAGGTGATCTCAAGCGCCTCCACCCCACCACCACCACCCACCACCTGCTTCACGTGGGCGTACAGGGGGACGCTATTCAAATCCTGGCGGGGCACACCTGAGGGTGGGAGGGGGGAGGTTGACGCCTATTAGCACACCCTCAAAATAACCAGTGCATTATGAAACCTGAACGAGGTTTTTGCGAGGACGACAACTTGTCATTGTTAAGCCATGCGAAACACGATAAAGAAAAGCAAAGGAATGAAAGGAAAATTACCAAAAAAAAGCCAAAGGAGTAAATGAAACATGATGACTGGCCTCAACAGGTTTCCACCTGTGCGCGACCCTGCGCCCTAGAGGCCAGGTGCAGCAGCAGCGCAAAGGACATGAAAAAACTAATAACAATTGCCAAACCGTTGGTGATTCATTATTATTGGCCCTTAGAGGTTTTCCATCCCACCTGTGCGCGCCCTAGGTTCCAAATGCAGCAGCAGGGCCTGCGGGTCATGTGTGCGCTGCGCCTCAAGTAGATGGGGTGCCTCCACCTGGCCCATGGGATGCAGGCACTGGCGGCTGCCATCGCTGCGCCTGCACAGTGGCCAGGTAAAGGGCATTGGTGTTTCTGGGGGGATTGGTGGGGTGGGCAGGGGGGTGGGCTATGGAGGTTTTGGGGGGGGTGGAGGGGTGGGGCATGTGGTCTGACCTCGTTGGTTTGGGAGAGATGGGTGGGGTGGGTAACATGGGTCTGAATGCCTGGCCATCGATGTGGAATGGGGTGGAGTTGCCGCCCTCACCTTGAAATGTGATGCCTTGACCAACGCATGATGGTAATGGGTTTTTGGGTGATGCAGAGTGTGTGTGGCTGCACCCAGGGCTGCACCTTTACTTTGTGGAAAAAAAACTGGAATGCGGGATGCAAGACAAGGTGGTAGCCTGCCACCCACCGAGCTGAGCTGGAGCTCGATGTGCTGCAAACCCTCAACCCTCAATTTAAACCCTATACCCTATACCCTACACCCCACCTGAGCGACAGCTCGCTGTGCTGCTTGAACACTAAACATTCAACCTAGACCCTCAACCTAAACCCTGAACCCAAACCCTAAGCCTAGCCTCCACCTGAGCGACAGCTCGCTGTGCTGCATGAACCACTCCACGCTGCAGGGGAAGAACCGCTCCTTGGGGTGCAGCAGCAGCACAGGGGCATGGCGGGCCACCAGGTCTTTCACCCACTCCAGGCTACAGCGGTTGCTGTGGCTTGCCATGGTGGCCGCAAGGGCTATTTCAGCATAGCTTGAAAGGTTTGTACCCTTGATGGAGGCTGCGCATGGACCCTCGACTTCAGATTTGTGGTTGACTGGGCCAATGGTGGGTCTGTTGGTGTGACCGCTATTTCAAGCCGGCTTTGTTTATGGCTGATTGGATGACGTTCCCATCCTCACCCTGAAGATGCACGTGGCGGGGATGTCAAGGTGGGTTTGCAAACTTGATGGGATTTTTCAGTTGCATGCCAATGCATGCATGCGTGTGCACAATGCATGCATATATTCTTGTCAAAGCAGACCGGATCGGAAGCCACCGAATGCAGACAATACACCATAGAGGTGAATAAGCGCTTTGCTCCCACTCACCCTTTGCTCTGTGTAGCAGGACCAGAACGCCTTGTGCTCGTCCGCACAGCAGAACCCAAACCAGGAGCACGTCTTGTAGCAGTTCAGCAGGTCCACTGTGAACAGGGAAACAGCAACCTCTTCTCACAACAACGACAGCTTCACTAGAAGAAGTCAAAAACAGCAAATGCGCGAAGATAAGCAGTGCCACCATGGACTAAGCAGTGCCACCATGGACAAGCAACAACGAAGTTGAGGTGAACATACAAACGAGATGCTCAACACTTTGTTCCGAACTTACGTTGCAGATGCGCACACGCTTGCAGTGCTTCCTCTTTAGACCTGGTAGGAGATTTCCTCTTCGTGTTTGGCTGTGCCTGGTTCATGCTTTGCCAGCAACAGAGAGACCTACAAGCCTGCACTCTGTGCTGCCTTACAATGACAGTGGACGTTCTGCACCAAAAAGCTTACTCAGGTGAACCACAAGAGCTGCTCTTTGACTCCAGAACTGGTGGCAGAAGCCACTTTTCACTGGCAAAGACTCTTTGAAAGAGCCATGCAGTCTGACAAGGGTGGTGTTGTACTCGCGGTGTAGCTGGTCCGGCAGCCGGCATGATGTGTGCCCAAAAGTACTCTTGGGCAGGTGGCTTAAAACATTGTGGGTGGCCTCCGTCAACCACGACATTACTAGAGGTCAGGAAACAACCAGCACCACCCAGATAAAATTGGTGCACACACTACTTTGCGGTATACTAGGACCCACAATAAGTTACAAGGGCGACACCAATGTGACAAGATTTTGCAGCTATAAGCGTGTCACTGTTCACCTGTTCACCTGTTAGTAACATAGAGGGTAAGTGTTGGTCCACTGAGTGAGTTTCTGGCTGAGAAGTGAACATTGAGCATTGTAATAACAGGCCACTGTGTGACACAGCGAATTCGTTTTCCATCTGAGGGTAAAATCGCCTCCGATGGAAGGAGTCGCAGACCGTTTATGCACTGCAGCGTAACACTGTTAGCACTGTGCTGCTACTGTGTAACACGATAAGGACTTTAACCAATACTGACACGACTAAACTAAAGGTCTTTGACTTGAAAGTGCACGATTTGCAAGTTAAAGCACAAAACAACACCTAATGTAGCTGGAACGCAATGGCATTCTTGAGTCACCATGAACAATATAAATTGCAACAAAGAATGTGACAGTCACTGCAGGTTGCAACGTGGTAGAAAAAGTGGGGTTCGTGAGGCGCCACTCTCATTGGTTCGCTTTCATGACACCAGCAGTTGAAAACCCTCTAGAAAGCGCGTGCCCGCCCACCTCTCCCACCCAGTTGCCTTCCCTGGGGTCCCACCATCACCCCTTCCCTAAGGGGACCCGCTGTTGCTACTATTCTACCCTTGGCTGCCTCTCTAAACCCCTTGTTGAGCTCTTCCTCCCCCTTCTCGCTGTTTGCTGGACGCATACTTTTGTCTAGCTCCACCGATTGGGCAATGCCCCCCCTTCCCTGCCTTCACTTTTCCCTCCCTGGTCCCCCATCCACCCCCCACCCCTACCCCTTCTTGCTCTTGCCCAACACATACTTCCTGTCCTGCTCCGCCCGGTAGCTGGAAACCCTAAACCTTAAACCCACAACCCAAACCCTACACCCTTCCCCTACCCCTTCTTGCTCTTCCCCGACACATACTTCCTGTCCAGCTCCGCCCGGTAGCTGCACCGCTTGGGAATATGCGGGAACATGGTGCGCAGGCGGGGCAGCAGGCAGTTCTCCAGGATGATCTGCCAGCCCTGGGCCGTGGGGTGCGTCATGCTGCTGTCAAAGAGGTACGACTTGAGGTAGCGCTTGTTGTTCTGCGGGAAGGGGGGGGGGAGGGGGCGGTGGGTGAGATAGAGAGGGAGAGGGATTTGTGAGAGATCACCCAAGGTGGCATCATGTAAGGACATCATGATGGAAAACCACTTTGTTGGTTTACAAGGGCATTAGGCAGCATGGTGCATTGAGATACTGGACGTGCAATTGGCAATGCTAACTTTTGAGGCGGGGCAGCACGGGTACATGCAAATAGTATTGTCATGGTAGCGATGTACATACAATTGTACATAATAATGGTATTGCTTGGCGTCGCTGCAACACCTTTCAATCACTCACCGGTCCAGTGTAGAGAAGGCCGGCCCTGTATGTGCAGTCCACAAACTCGTAGTTCCCCTGGCGGGCACGCGCAGACAACACGGCATTGGCGATGTCAATCTGGTGGGTGCGCCTGCAGAGATAAGGGGATGGGGGTGAGCATGGGTGCGCCTGTGGGGGCGGGGGGGTAGGTGAGCATGGGTGTGGGCGGGTGTAGCCACGCACTGCCGGGTGCCACAGGTGGGTGGTGCAGTGGTGAGGTGGCAAGGGGGGTAGAACACAGGGATGGAGGGGCCACGTAGATGCAGACAGAGGCGGAGGATGCAGGCCCAAAAATCAACTCTGGTCAACGCTCCTAGTGATGCAATGGCAGGCACCCGTATGCGCATTGCAATTTGCTTAACACCGCTTGTGCCGGAATGCAGGACACCTTTTTCTTTTGTAAAACTACTTATATGGTTATTTTTGTAAAACTACATGTATACTTATTTTGTAAAACTACTTGTCCTTTGACTTCATTTTCACTACCTACTCCACGCCACACTCACGGATTCTGGTCAATGTTGTTGTTCCCTGTCTGGCCGCGTGGCAGAATGGACATGAGGAACACCTTTGCACCCGGGGCCTTGGCGTGCACATCTTGGACCAGGCCTGAGATGCGGCGGCTGGTGTCGGCGCCAACGGTCCAGGCGGTGCTCTGCGGGGGGAGTAGATGGGGGGCGGGATTGAGTGGGTTTGCAGGTGTTTGTAGGGATGGCCAGAGACATTTTTGTAATCCCAGCTCTTAATTTGTAGCTTAACAAGTGTCAAACCAAACTGGATGAATGTAAAATTGATATATGTCTGGACCAGTCCTGAGATGCGGCGGCTGGTGTCGGCGCCAACGGTCCAGGCGGTGCCCTGCGGGGAGAGGAATGGGTGGGTGGGTGGCATGGGAGGGTGGTGGGTGTTTGCGGTGGAGGGATAGCTGTAGATAGATCTGGGTTGATAAGGTGCAGTATTTTGGTAATTTGTCCACTCTCCAAACACTCTTATAAAAGGGTATAAAAAGCACTCACATAAAAGCATTCAAATTAATATTTTTAGCACATAGGGCTTTGCATATGGGCGCCATGCATCCACTGTGACTGGTCAGTGTGCAATGGATGGTGTTGGCGCCCATTCTAAAAAACATGCCTGGTCCCTGCATCCGTTGACGTTCCCCCACTCACCCCCTGTGAATAATCCTTGATGTCATTGGTCCCCACCAGCAGCACCACGGCCTTGATGCGCATATTGGGGGTGACCTCGCCATTCACCACACGCCAGCGCACATTGGGGGTGCGGTCGCCTACGGGGCAGGGGCGAGCTGAGTCAGGGCACTGTCAACAACCCAAGTTCATGGCTGGGAGCTGCCAACAGTCCGCTCTGGAGGTGTAATGGTAAAATGTATGTACTGTGAAATGTAATATAAGATAATGTAATATCCATGCATGCAGCAATTTGAAGTATTTGACATGACACCTCGCCATTCACCACACGCCAGCGCACGTTGGAGGTGCGGTCGCCTGCGGGGCAGGGGGGGGAATTGTGGCTCAAAGAGGACCGGGGACTAGATTCAATGCCGCCTGGGACTATGTTCAACGTTCTGGTCATGCAGAAGAATAAATTCTTTGATTAAATTATAAGTGAATTGATATAAAATAACAATGATTCTAAATATACTATTTAGGATTTGTATTGTAAGAATAAAGTGAACATGGAATATTAATTACCCTAAGCTTATCACTCTCCCTATATATCTGACGCCACTGGCGGCGCACCTGAAATGGCAAAGTTGTCGCTCCTCGGGACGTAGTGCTGCACACACTTGCTGAACATTGCAGCCACAGGCTCAGAGGGGGGCCAGGAGAAGTCCTGCCGCCTGCCGATCAGCGCCTGAACGATGGAGTCACCCATCCACAGCAAGTCCAAGCCACCCTGGGTATAAAAGTGGAGGGGGGAGAGGGGTCAGAATGGCAGGGAGGGATGGGGTGACTGGTCAACAGCTGTGCGGCATGTATGTGTCATGGGTGTGATGGTTCGTTAACGGTGGGGATGGAAACTGGTTGGCCGCTGGTTGATGGATCAGCCAACCACAGCAGTGTATAGAGAAGGGGAGAGGTGAGGGGGGTCAATATGCGTTGGAGGGTTGAAGGCTCAACCACCCGGCGTGCCTCTGCCCATATCGGGCCATGGCCAAGCTTGACGGTAGTGGTTGTGTAGGGTTTAGGGTGTTGTAGCTGCTGGCCATCCCATAGTTTGTGCTTCCTGGCATAGGTCTTTGTGGTTTTTGTGTAGGGTTTTGTAGGGTTTAGGGTTTTGGAGCTGGGGGCCATACCCGTAGTTTGTGCTTCCTGGCATGGGTCATCGTGTTTTGTGTGTAGGGTTTAGTAGGGTTTAGGGTTTTGGAGCTGGGGCCCGTACCCGTAGCTCGTGCTTCCTGGCCATGGTCCGAAACTGGTTGTGCAGCGGCATCCACCAGGAGTCTGACCGGGTTTGGTAGTCCTGGGCCTCCGCCTCTTGCCACACACACACCGCCACCAGCAGCAGCGCTATCCGCACTGCCTGGGGGACCATGGCTGCTAAAGCTGGGCTGCAAGGGGGTATTGTACGGAGGAGGTGTGCTGGTATGCTGACCACCTGTGGTAGAGGAGTTGCCTGTGCAGCTGCTGCTGTGAGATAGGTGCCTTTCACGCCCGTGTTCAGTCCCGGTAGACTGGCTGTGAAACTGGGCTGAAGCCTGGCCTTAGTAAGGACTTGTGTTTGAGAGTGGTTTCTCCCGATGAGCAAAAGCTGCTGAAGACTGCTGATGTGCAATCAAGTTCTGTTGTGGTTGGCTGGCTGCTGGTCTAGGCTTGTGTCGTAATATGTGGCTGACACCATGTGGGTGTGGGGTTGTGCGACAGCTGGCGGGAAGGGGTTAGAGGAGACAGGTGTCTGCAGGACTGCACACCAAATTGAAAACGACATGGGGTTAGTAAGGAGGCTCCACGTGTACTGAAAAATGCAATGTAGGACAGGAACTTGGGGTGTGGGGGGAACGTGTGTACAAGGACAGGCGTTTGCTGCTGGCAGATGGGGACCCACGACCCGAACAGCTAGGTACAGTAGCTAATCGATACCACTGCTGTCCTCACTGCTAGTTCAGTAACGATGAAAACAGACGTAATCATACTGCGTAGTGTAGATGGTTCAACGAGGGGTGCCAGGTGTAACTTTGCCAGTGCCACTGCAGCCATTTTGCAGGGACCTTGGTTGGGAGCCTGGGCAAATGCACGACTGCGAGGCAAGCTGACCAGAAAGCCAACATAAGTAAACGCAACTGGCTTTCGCACATTGTCTACATCAAAGTCACCACCGTCGCGTGCCTAGCTGACGGGGTGGGGTGTTGCATAGCAACTGTGGCAACGTTTGTCAGACACGGCAGGACGGCGACTCGCACTCACTGCAAGTTCCACCCTCCACAACCTCCCCATTTCAGTTAACAAGTGAGTAGGTGTCCACTCAAACCCCACAACACGTGCCAACGACTGCTCACTACGCGAAGAGTACCCACGTTGACCCACCTTGTGTCTGACTGGTGTGCTCCGCCCGACTCCAGATGCCAAGATGGCTACCAGAATGGAACGCAGCGAAAATTCAAACTCGCCAAGGAAATGGAACAGGAGTGATTACGCTCGCGTTACGATGTGTTGGCAGGGAGCCTCGCGCGTTTTAACGCTGTGGTGAACGTATCTCTCCTCTTTTGAAAACTTGAAGGGACAAGGGGGAAAAGGAGCGAGGTTGCAAAAGCATGATTTGCAAAACTATTTATTTTTAAAATAATTACGATTAAAATTAAAATTGGAAGATGGAAAATGAACCTTGAAAGTAATACCATTTGGACAAATGAACCTTACCAACAGGAGGCAAGGTATAGGGTTAGGATGTGATGGTTTCACCTGGCCGGGAGAAGGCCTGCGCCCATCCGTGTGTCCTGCAGCAAGCAATGTGTGGGGACCCCAACGCAGGGCGCAGGGCCTGGCACCATGACATGCAATGCAGCCAACCCCCTTTGTATACCTGTGGACCATGCAACCAAAGCATGAGCCAATTCCTCTTTAAAGTATACTGGTCGACGTGAGGAGCTTTGCGTCATGTGTTACACTGCATACCCTGGCAGGCAAGCTTTAAGATTGTGAGGAGACCATGCATCCACAACATACCAAATCAGGAACACGACAACTTATGCTTCCAAACACGGGGAATTTTGGAAACTATATACACTTCTCTGACTGTCATTGTTTCTACCACTGACCAACCAGCTGCAAAACAACCACCAAGTGGTCAGAGTCCTCCCCTGTCGATGCTTAAAACCCTCCACCAAACCCCAAACCCTATCACACGTGTCATGTGCTCCATGAACCCACAACCCGCAGTGCTTCCCAGTGCTCCATTTCGCGCGTGGCGCCACCTTAGCTGCCGGCCATGGCCTCCTTTGTCCAATCAAACACCTGCCCCATCGATGAACTCTCCTCTTATCGCCACCCATATGCTCGCACCCCTCCCCTCCCTCGCAGTCACTCCCCCACCCTCCAATCAACCCCCTTGCGCAGCTTCACCGCACACGTGTCATCAAGCAACCCCTCACCCCACCCACCCGTCCCATCCCCCCATTTTCCCCCACGCTCCCTCTCCCACCCCTTCAGTCATCCCCCTTGCGCCGCTTCGCTGCCCGCTCCGCCAACCCCTTGACAACGTACCGCTTCTTGCGCTCCTCGCGGTTGACCTGAAAAAACCCAATCAAGGATTTTAGGGTTCCACAGCTACATGGCAAACAAGGGTTTTGAGTTTGGAAGTCTTTTGGTGGGGCAGCATCAATAAATTGACATGACACTGATGGAAGGATAATGGCAAACAAGGAGCGCTAGAAGTCTACTTTGACTCCCTATCCCTACCCATATGCAAGGGAACATAAAGCAAGTTTTTTATTACAGCCACACAGCAACCCCTTGTGTTGTTGCCTTACCTGCGCCCTCCATGCCTCTTCTGCCGCTGTCTTCTTAGCATACACCCCCTTGCGACGCTCATTCGCTGCGCGGCGTTTGGTCGCCTGCGCAGCACAGTACATACAGCAATTTTAGTAAGGGGAAACCTCCCCCCCCCACACACACACACACGCACAGCAAACTCCTTGCAAGTTGTATTTTCAACACATCACATGGTCTTGAACGCAGGCTTCTGCACTGGTGGTGCAGTGTATACATTGGCCTATCGGCGCAACAAAAATAACGACCCTGCCTATTTGCAGGATTTGAGCACTGCCGCCATTACGGCATTGATACAGGGTGGCGCATGCATCTACGCTACAGTACCACATGACTGCCCACATCACCACTAGCACATAAACATATTACAATGTGCACATAACAAGAGAGTAAAACAACATGTTTTGCATGTTTGAAGTATGGGGGGCCACATTTCAGTCCAGTAGCGGTGAAAGTATATAATTCCGGAACCACATGGCTGCCCATCTCTCGTTCCTCAGCAACTGCAGCTGCTGCAATGAAACACTGTTTACTAAGAATATGTCATTTTTTTAATTACCGGGGTAACGCACCTTTTCGTTCCTCAGCGCTTGCAGCTGCTGTATGAGTGAGAGGGTCTTGCGCTCCCCGCCCTCCAGCACCACCGCACGCTTCTGCTCAAGGGTGGGCCGGCTGCGCGCCTTCTCAAGCTGGAGGGGGGGGTTCAATAATGTGGTGAGTCAGTGATGTACATGGGTTGAGTACATATTAATCCATTGCACCCTTTGATCTGCTCCTATAATCCCAGAAGGCCATCATCAATCAATTTATGGCAATATAAAGTTATTGAGATATGAAAAATAAATGAAATTATAACACCAATGGGGTATTCCGCTTCCTGGAAAAAGATACAAGCAGGAGGGCTTTGGTGTATCACCCTACAACGTAGCAATGTCCTCTTGATACAAGGTGAACACTTTGCGCATGGACTGGCTTGGCGGTAAAACAAGTGTGATGTTTCCCACCCTTCTCTTCCAACATGTGGAGCAACAGGGAGCAGACTTTCCCCACCTTGGGTTTTGATGAGAAGGGCAGTGTTGCCTGCAGGTTCTTGGGGATCTTGAGGGGGTTGAACTTGCGCACAGAACGCTCGATGGGCCTGCGGCAAGAAAAGGTGGTGTCAAAACTTCTCTCAGATGAAGCGGGGGGTGTTAAAATTCATCCCAAATGAAGGTGGGAGTCGAAATTCATTTCAAGTGACGAGCTTCTTTGGGATGGCGAAAGAGAATGGACAACCGTCAACCTTGGCCGTTTGCATAAACGCAAATAATGGGAAGCAAATGCAGGCGATTTAGGGTATAGGGTATAGGGTTAGGCGTACCTGTAAAGCGAGTCCGAGTTGCGCGGCGCCCCTACCCCTTGGTCCCGCCTCAGTTGTGCCACAGTCTTCATACCCACCCACCCCTCCTCCTCCTCGCCACCCACCACGCCCTCCGCGGCCGCACCAGCCCCCACCGGGCCCCCACCAGGCAGCTGAGTAGCCAATCCCTGGAAGGCAGCGTGGCCCAGGTCACGATAGTACCCCACCCCCTGCGGCCCAGATTTGAACACAAACCCCTTGCGGGCCCCCGCGAAGGACTTGGACCCCTGGAAATCCCCGGGGCCCAAGGGGGCGGCGGGTGCTGACGTGGCGGGCTGTGGTTGGTCCTCGGGGGACGGCTGGGGATCATCTTCGGGATCCGGCTTTTTCCTGTTTTTGGGAGGTTTGGCCTGGCGCACGAGGGTCTTGTGTGGCGCTAGCAGGTTGGTGACGGGGTTGAAAAACTTGGGGATCTCAACCTGGACCCAGGCCCTGCAGAGGGAAATGGACAGGTTGGAACAACCTACCCAGTGTTGAAACACCTGCGCAAGCTCGCCAGGATGGCTCACAACTATCTGTAAGGCCAGCCCTACCACGCCCTGCAACTGCATGAAAAAACCCTCCCATGCTCACCACCCAACTGCTGCATACACGTGTCCCTATAGGGTGCAATGATACACGCATGCCCAGAGAACCCTACAAAACCCTACCAAACCCTCAGGAATAGCATGTCCGGCATGAGCGGCTTGTCCTCCATTGTGGGCCAATTTGTGGCCCTGAACGGACCCAAACCCTAAAACCCTCAATTGTTCTAGTGAAAACCCTACCTTAGGAACACCATGCCGGACATGAGCGGCTTGTCCTCCACCGCCACCCTGAACGCCTCACAACTCCAAAACTCTCCATGTCTGCCCCTAAACCCTACAAAACCCTACCTCAGGAATATCATGTCCGACATGAGCGGCTTGTCCTCCATGGTTGCCCTGAAGGACCCCGCCTTTGCCCCCCCTGCCCCCGGCCTGATTGCCTTCTTGATAGTCCCCCTGATGCCGCTCACGGTGCGTATGGCTGCCCCCTCGAATTTGGCTGCCTCCAGGGGGGAGTTGAACATGCCCTGGATGAAGGCCGTGTGGCGGTGGATCTGCGAGTTGGGGGGGTGGGGGAAGACACATGTAAGCGGGTAGGGGAGGGGAGATGGGGGGTGGCACGTAATTTAAGAGCGCAAAAGGGGGTATAGGCATGCATGGTATGGGAGTCTGGGGAGGTAGGGTGCTTCTTGATCAAGCTGATGCTAGCATCCAGCCAAGGACCACCACCATCACCACCACCTTGAACAGCGTGCCCACGAGCTTGAGATTCTTCACAACGCTGACGAATACCGCCACCGCCACCGCCGCCACCACCATCACCACCCCACATTCCTTGCAAGGCGCCACCACCATCACAACTCCCCTTGAATGCCCACCAGCCTCAACCCCGTCACCAAACCCACCGTTCTTTTGCCAAACCACCAAAACCACCCACCTTGAACGGCGTGCCCACCAGCTTCAGCTTCTTGACCACACTGATGGATGCATCAAGCTGCAGCACCACGCCAGTAGCAGAGATGCACCACCACCCGACCTGCCTAGAAAGGAGTGCCCACAACACCAGCGCCACCACACCTGTACCACCACCACCCAACCCAACCACCAAAACCACCACCACCACCACTCACCTTGAATGGCGTGCCCACCAGCTTCAACTTCTTGACCACACTGATGCTCGCATCAAGCTGCAGCACCACACCGGTAGCAGAGATGCGCCAGTGCGTGAGCGAGGATGACAGGTTCTGCACAGCCAGCACCCCCGCACCGGGCGCCACCCTGGGCCCGTGGATGACTGCCAGGCAGTGCATGTGTTCGGGGCTGTACTTGAGCATGCGCTGGCGCCCGTTGGGATCCTCCATTGCAAACACAGGCAGGGACTGGAAGCGGCGCCAGCCTGCGGTGGGGTGGTGATGGGGTTCACAGTTTGGGGGATGTTGCATGTGGTGCCCTCGACTTTGTGGTTTGGTGTGTGGGGACGAAGGGGTTCCTTAGTGGTGCGGCAATCAGGAATTGCTCCTGAAAGCCAGTGAGAGAACGATGGGCAATCGCTCGCCTTTGTTCATGGAAGAAATCATCCCATCCTACAGCCCTGCACAGTTCCAGAGCTTTTGGCGCACTGAACCGCAGAGGGAGTGAGCGGGTCCTGGTTCTTGAGCAGCTTAGGGTATAGGGTTTGGGGGATGGGTTTTCCTGCACCCACCCACGGAGAATATGAGCGGGTCCTGGTTCTTGAGCAGCTTAGGGTATAGGGTTTAGGGTTTTAGGGTTTTCCTGCACTCACCCACAGAGAAGATGAGCGGGTCCTGGTTCTTGAGCAGCTTAGGGAACCACCTGTGCCTCTTCAGGCGCAGCTGCATGCAACCCACACCCTCCTCGGCACTGGACAGGCCACCAACCTGCACAGGGGGGAGGATAAGAAGATCACAAGGGGAGGGAAACATGTCACAAGGGGAGGAGAACAGGTCACAAGGGGAGGGAAACATGTCACAAGGGGAGGAGAACAGGTCACAAGGGGAGGCGCAGCTGCATGCACCCCACACCCTCCTCGGCACTGGACAGGGCCCCAACCTGCACAGGGGAGAGGAGAACATGTTGCAAGGGTGAAATGGCATGGAGAAAGGTGAAATGTTTAGGAGGGGAAAGCATGTCAAGAAGGACGAAGCATACAGGGGTTGACAACCTCTGATAAAACCCTTCATGTTTGCAACCCAACATTGCTTGCAAAGCAGTATCCATTGCAGCTCCGGGGACATCATACACGTATCCTGACCTCAATCCTAACCTCTAGGGTTTTGCACCAGCACCACTCCTGACCCTAGGGTTCCTCACCAGCACAGGGAAGCGGGGGTCGAAATGCGTGGCAAACTCGCAAGGCATCCCACTGAACTTGAGGCGCACATAGGTCCCCGGCCGGTGGCCCTCCAGCAAAACCCTCTCGTAGGGTTCCATGGCGTCCAGCGCCGCCTTGGTTTTGGCTGATCTGGCCACCATCTCGTTCTTCATGGCATCGTAGAATGTCTCCCCCTCTGGTTCTTCCTCCGCGTCGCCCCCCTTGGCCGCCTTGGGAGCAGGGGTGTCTGCATCCACCGCTCTGGTGCCACCTGCAAGGGTTGATGGATAGGGTTTTAGGGTTGCACCTCAGGTTGAATGCGATTCAAAGCCATGGAGGTAATATGTACACGACACATTTTCTGGCCTCGCCCCCCGCCAAAGACATCAGTAATCCCCAACTCCGTTGGGACTACACTGTATTTACGGACGAGCAGTGTGCGTGCGTGATCCGGCGAATTACGTCATAGATCCAAGCGATGATGTCATACATCCGGGAAAATCCGACGTGGCCCGCAAGATCCTGAGCGGGCACCATGGGAGATTCCATGGGCAGCAGAGTACGACCCCGCACGTGATGTGCCCATGTGACAGCTGTCTTCTTCACCAGTGCAGAGAAAACGTTTTCCTCTGTTGGATTCAAACAGCGAAGGACAGGCGCAAGCATACGTAGTGAACTCGAGTCATTGTACAGCTAGCGAGTCGGAAAACGCAAACACGCCCACGGGTTGGATGCAAACACGTCAGAAAGCGGATGCATGCACCCGCCTGCGAGCACGGTGGGTTATAAGCGTTCGACAGACTGCGCCATCGGTGTGATACGGCAGGGTGTTCCAGGGTCCGTGGATCAACGCCCCCCTCCCCCGCGCGCCGCGCGAAGCGCGGTGCGTAATTCCCACTGGGCAACCCGTGGCAGGGGGCGTGCGATTGTCTTTTAGAACTCTTGTATATTTAGAATAATAATGTACCCGTCGCGGCTCAGAAAGCCGTGCGATTGTCGTCGAGGTGCTGCGATGACGCTGCCCCGGGGACGGTGGCGGGCACGGGGCCCACGGAGTTGGGGACCAGAGCGCCGGCAGACGCCTATACGAGTATAGAATGCATCGATCACACCATCCCCAACTCCGTTGGGACTACACTCTATTTACGGACGAGCAGTGTGCGTGCCTGATCCGGCGAATTACGTCATAGATCCGGGCGATGACGTCATACATCCGGGAAAATCCGACGTGGACCGCCAGATCCTGAGCGGGCACCATGGGAGATTCCGTGGGCAGCAGAGTACGGCCCCGCACGTGATGTGCCCATGTGACAGCAGTCTGCTTCACCAGGGCAGAGAAATACTTTGTGCACTCGCTCGTACTATCTAACAGGCAGCAAACAACAAAGCCAAAGCATATGAACCAAAATGCAAACTGCTGTAAAGTGAACAAGGCACAAGATTATCATATATTATCCAAAGATGGGGCAGCAACCCATAGCCTCGCAGCAAACAAAACAAGCACAGGAAACTCGAGGCAGTGAATTAGTGCCACCCACCAGGCACCAAACAGCGAGAAGGAAGGGCAACGAACGTTCGTTGCCCTTTAACGTTACCACCATGCGTTAAAGGTGGTAACGTTACCACCTTTAACGTTACCACCACGAGGCACGTTTCTTTCGACACGCAGCGTAGACGTGCAGCAGCTTCGGGGTTCGGATCGATGCCTCTCGAACGGAAACTCGACTCGCTAGCTGTACAGTGAAAAGGCAAACACGCCCACGGACTGTATGCAAACACGTCAGAAGGCTGCATGCATATGCAAAAGCCTGCGAGCACTGTGGCATTTTAAAGCTTTCGAGAGATTGTGCCTCGGTGGGATACGGCAGGGTGCGTACCCCCCCCTCCCCCGCGCGCCGCGCGAAGCGCGGTGCGTTGTTCCCACTGGGCAACCCGTGGCAGGGGGCGTGCGATTGTCCTCGGCGGGGACCGGGGCAGTCGGGTGCGGGGACGGGGACCACGGAGTTGGGGCCCCGAGCGCCGGCAGGCGCCTATACATATACTTTAGAGAATGCACCATTACAATTCCCTGGCCTCACCTTCGTCAAACGCGCTGTCAAACGCAGCCTTCTTGCTGGCCTTGGCAGACTGCCGCTCCACCGCATCCGCACTGATGGCGGCCAGGGCAGCGCCAGTAGCGGCATCGCCATCCGCCCCCAGGCCGCTGGCGAATTTCTGGCCCGTCTCCAAATCCTCGAAATCCCCAAACACCTCCTCCCCATCCTCCCCTGCGCCCCCGTCGCTGTCCTCCCCTGGTTGGGCGGTGGAGCGCTGCTGGGCAGCCGACCAGTCGCCTGTGGAGGGTGGCAGGGTTTAGGGTTGGGTTTTTTTTGTTGATGTTCTAGGGTCTAGGGTCTAGAATTAGGGTTTTCGAAAGGTCAACAGGTACAGCTGGTTGCGAGGTGGAGCGCTGCTGGGCAACCGACCAGTCGCACGTGGATGATGGCAAGGATTGAGGGTTTAGGGTTTTGAAGAGGTCAAAGGTACAGCTGGGTGCTGGATTCACGGGTGAGGGCTTTTGGAGGGAACGAGCGCTGTGGTCAAAGGTTCCCGCGCAACCTATACACAGTTTTCCATCTACGCAACCGGTGCCATGAGTTGAATGTTCTTGCACACCAACGTGGTCCTCATGAGGTGCCAAGACCACTACCGCTCATCGCAGTCCTAATTCTGGAACCTCAAAACCTAACGGGGTGCACCCAATGCTTGCCAGAAGACCACCGCACCTCCCCTGCAACACCCTCATACAAACCCTACCACCCCACCCCACTCCCCTGTCACGAATTTGGTTAGGGTTATCTTGATAAAAAACCCTATCACCCCATGCGTACACCACTCACCAGTCACAAATCTGTTGCGCAACCTCTCGGCGGCCTCTGGGCCCTCCCACTCTGTCAGGAACTCCCTAGCCAAGGGTAATCGCGAGGTGTCTACCGCATCAATCCCATCCCCAGCACCAGGCTGGGCATCATCCCCGGGACGCGTGCGAGGTTTGAAGAAATCCTCGTTTTCACTGTCGGTCCCAACATCTTGGTCCTGTCAAAGGGGGCACCAAGTTAGCTACCTGGTCAGATATGATGGGAGCCAGTTGTATTGTAAACACTTTCGTGAATAGGCCAGTGCAATTTACATCAAAAAAATATGGTTTAAGTAATAAACCCAAACACCAGACACTGATTCCACACCGCCACCACCACAGAGACACCATCCACACCACCACACACCTGAGCCTGCCTGTCCGCACCCCCTGCCCCCGCCACCGCCCTCTCCCCATACACAAGCTGCGCCAGGTCAGCGCCCCTGCTGGAAAACAGCGTTGCCGCACGCTGTAGCAAGTTGGTCTTCCACCGTGCAGCACCACCCAGACCCTCTGAGTCATCAGAATCAGCGCCCGAGTCTGATTCGGCTTCATCTGATGAGACTGCGGGGGTGCAATCACATGGGTTCAGGTGTGATCACATGGGTTCAGGTGTAATCACATGGGTTCAGGTGTAATCACATGGAATCCAGGTGTGATCATGTGCAACCAGGTTTGGCTGTGTCTCATTTGGCCTCGTCTGATGAGCCTGTAGGGGAGTGATCGTAGGTAATCAGGTGTGGGCAAATGGTGGATGCACACGCACTCACGTACACACTTGCCATCCTGTGCAAGAATTGCACACAGGCAAGCGAGCAGACAGAGCTGCAATGCTCATCATTGAGACAGCGGACAATAAGTACCACTATCCAACGCACATCGGGTACCATCGGGTCAAACAGCGCAGGGACTGCCCAGTTTCAAGGTTGCCTGTGGGAACATTCTAGGATCCCTGCCCCTTCAGAGGTACCGAGTACGTGCGCATGTCCCATTTAGGACCCAGATCCTGGGTAGGTATGCACAAGATGAGGATGGGCTCATGTCAGAGCTCGAGACCCGTTGTCAGAAGGTAGGGCGGCGCAGCCCACGCCTTCTGGAGCGTTGTCAGTAGGTGGGGCGGCGCAGCCCATGCCGCATATCCCATGCACCCACCCATAACAGAACAACAAAACAATGATGAAAAGCCTGTCCTACCTCCTTCCTCATCCTCCCCCTCCTCCTCCTCCCCTTCTTCATCTGATTCCTCCTCCTCCCCCGCCACCGGCACCCCGTCTCCAAACACCGCCCTGCGCCGCACCCTGCCCCCATGGTGCGTCACGTGGGCGCCGTTTGGCATGCCGCATGGCAGCGCCCTCCCCTCCTCATCTTCATCATCACTGTCCTCCCCTGGACACGCAACAGTGTATGAGAGGGAAAATACGAACTCAAAAAACCTGATATTGTGAAAACTGTCTGATAAAACTTAAAATTGCTGTATTTGATTGAGGAAACCCTTATTAAAACAAGCAGTGATTATTAGCTTTCAGAAACGTGCATCACAGAGGATGCCGTAGGTGACTATTAACGGCTCCTTGCACCTCGAGATACCCTAGTGCATCAAGATAACATAGTGCATCACAGCAGCGGTGCATGCATTACCTGACATGCCCTCTTCATCATCGCTGCCATCCTCCTCGTCACTCCCCTCGTCCATTTCATCCTCCTCCCCCCCGTCACTGACCACGTCCTCCCCTCTCAGCGCTGCTCCCCCTGGGAACAGCTGGATTTCTGCCCTTCCCAGTTTCTCGTCCACCGCCTCCCTGGCCTCCTGCAGGGAGCGCACCATGCCCTCCCCTTCGGTGGTGGGCATGCTCTGGCCACTGTATTGGACCTGCAATGTTAAAAGAAGCATTTTAGGGTTTTATTTCTTATTACGCGTTGCAATCCCCTGCTAAATCACATCTTCCTCCGCTGTGGAGACTGCCTCGCCCGACCAGCACACACCACATATAGACTCAGAGAACAGTCAGTACAAACTATTAAGCAATGCAATGAACCTCAGAAACCAATAAATGGTTTTAGTTTCACCCATGACATCTGACGCAGCCACTGCCTAGATTCCTAAGAATCTCGAGGCTGTACATATTCTGACATAATAAGGGACAGAGCTGGGTGACACAAGCTGTGCACGGGCATCATTAGTCTGCCTGTACTGCTGCAAGGCGTGTAAGTGGCAACCATTACAACCAGCTCCTTATATGGCCACCCACCTTCCAGTGCGGTATGTCAATGTAGACCGCGTCCTTGTCAAACACCAAATCCCCTATGTCAGACATGGGCGCGTACACCAGCCTCTCCCGCTCGTTCAGGGTGCGGCGCCCGGTGGAGCCCGGGAGGGGGCAGGGGTCGGGCAGGGGGTCCATGTCAGTCACCTGGAACGGGGAGGGGAGGAGGGTCACAAAGTAGAGAAATCACATTGATTTCAATTTGGAAACAGTCTATACCCGGGTGACCTATGGCAAGAAATTGCTGCAGCAACACCCATCATTACTCTGGTATTCTGTTACGTTATTCTGATTTCAACCTTTTCTCTGTATTCAAATTGCAGAATCAGAAAAGCATCTTGTTGTCGGCACAAAACTGGACAGTAACTAGAACACCACCAAATATACGACTGATAGGGCGGAGTGGGGACATTCAGATATGGTGAAAACATGCCGCATGCCTACACCTTCAACCCCTGGCCAGAAACCAAAAGGGTTGTTATTGCGGGCACCCACCTGGTAGTCCCCCGCCCCCGCAATGTGCACCTTGGTGGTGCCCTTCCAATTTGTGCCCCGCACATACCCGTACAGCACCACATCCCGGTCGCATTTGGGGTCCTGGCGCACCGCCTCGGCAGGGGTGATATCCTCAAACCTGTCAACCAGCATGTAGGGGTGGGCCACCCGCCACGTCAAGGGGCGGAATTTCTGGATGGATATGAATCTGGCCAGGTTGAGCACCTCGCGCTTGAGGTACTTGCCGTTCTTGATGCCGCTGAGGTAGAACAGCTTGGCGCCTGCAAGGAATTTAGGGGTTTGAGGTCTAGGGTTCAGATTTAATTTTTTTGGGTGTAGGGTTTAAGTGGAAACTCCGGCGTCCAACGGATCCTGCAAATTGGGTGCTTTTGGTAAATAAAAGTAGCATGCATATCTGGCACTGCAGATTTGGGATGGGAAGCCTAACATCTGACGAAACAATCCGTCACATCATTCCACAAAGCAAAACCCTACCTATTTTTGGCATGATTGAAGCCTAAAACCCTACGCAGCAAACCCTACCTTGGTATATCTCCGTCCAGAACCTGTGCTTGAGCTGCTTCTTAGTCTTCTTGAGCTTGGTCACGTCGGTGAATCCATCCAGGTGGGTCAGCACACCCATCACCTTGGGGAAGCCGTGGACCTGAGGTGGGGAGGGGGGAAACGGTGGGGATGGGCTGAACGGTGGGGACGAGGGAAATGGTGGGGATGGGAATACAGTGGGAGTGCGGTTGAGGAAATGTGGAATTGTTAGTAGTATTGTTATTATCATTATTATGATTGACGGTAATGATGCGCCACAGCAGCTCAACACTTGACTGGGAGGTAGTCTCGCCCATTGTGTGACACATGTGTCTGGGGTGCATCAGGCATATGGCTATGCCTTCAGGCTAAAAATGATGCAAGATGGCCCCGCAATCAATCTGTTAATTGGGGAAGCTGGTTACAAAATGAATGAAATGCTGGCCAGGAGTAAGCCCTATGCACAGGCCCCATATACCCGCATGATGACAACTGCAGTGCCCTCCCATCCCAAACGCTGTCTGCCAACTAGAATTTACAACAAGGCATGCATGTCATTCTGCTTCTAAGTTCCTGTCCCCCACCTGCAGCATGTTGAGGAACTCGAATGTCTCCATCTCAAATCCAAAGCTGCCATCGATGAGCAGCAGCACCAGGTCGGCATACTTGGCAGCATCAATCATGGCGTTCATGTCCTGCGAGGGGGGGGCATGTTTAGGGTTTAGGGTTCAGGGTTTCCATGCCAGGGTTGAGAGGGTTGTCATGTTGTGTTCCACAGCACCACCTCACCAGCATCGACCATGGCGTTCACATCCTGCTGGGGTGCGTGCCAGGGTTTAAGAGGGTTTCACGTCAGCAGTGTGCATGGCAACGACAACCCATGCCATGCAGGCCAGCAGGTTTTCACATCAGATGTTGCGTTGCAGTGGCGATGCACAGCATCTCAGGTCAGCAGTTTCCACGCAGCGCTACCAGCGTGCCTGGCATGGGGTGGTGAGGAAAGCGCAGGTGCAAGAGGCACTGTCGCACACTACCCACCACCATACACGACGCCCTCACCTGTGACCCCTCCACAAAGGTCAGCCTGCGCTCCTTGCCACTGACCAGGTGGACCCCGCACATGCTCCACAACGTATATAAATCCCTAACCTAAGGGTGCTCCACCAAAGACGAGCCTGTCACTCAAAACGCTCCATAACCCTACCCAAAACCCTCACCTGTGGGCACTCCACAAAAGTGAGCCTGCGCTTCTTGCCGGTGACCAGGGTGAGTGGCCCCCGCACCTCCCCCACCGCCTGCCGCGTGTAGTGCTTCACGATGCACTTGATCAGCGTGGTCTTGCCAACCTGGGTAGGGGGGGAGGGGGTTCAGATGGGGCGGATAGTGTTTTTATAAACATGTGCTGGGGATGTGTGGGTGCCGCTTGTAAGTGCTGTGTGCAGTGCATGGTGAGGCACTGTATCAGCGTGGCCTTGTCCAGTGGGCAGGGTGGAAGGGGTATGATCAAGCAGGTGCGGAGGAGGACATGGCGTGTGAGGCAGCCATGTCAGCGGCTCCCGCATACCAACACCCCATGACACCCTACTGTGTGGTCAGTACTGCCCATGCAAGTGGGTATTGGCGGTGCACCATGCAGGTGGGTATCGACATGCAGAGGGACATGCAGAGGGACATGCAGGTGGGTATTGACATGCAGAGGGACAGCGCAATGCGGTGTGTCTTGGCCGCGCAGATGCCTGTGCCAGTGCAACATTTGGTGGGTATTGCCATTGCGCATGCAGGTGGGTATTGGTGGTGTGCCATTGGGTGGTACTGCTGGTATGGTGGCTATAGCCCATGGCTTTATGGGATTGGGAATTTGCAGCTGCGGCATGGGTTGCTGCATGGGGTGGGTATCGCCCATGCAGGCGGGGTTATTATATATGTAGCAAGTGCAACATGAGGAGTCTAGTGCCAGGTTGACGTGTACTCACCCCTGGTGGTCCGTGCACCAGCACTACAAAGGGAGGGGGCTCCTCGGTGGCGCGCTCAACCAGGGGCACTGCACACGCACACGAGCGGGGTTTGGGGGCAGGTATATGTACACTATATATCTATACCGGCTTATATGCCATATGGTATGTATAGAAGGTGCAACAAGCAATTCTACTGTTGCTGGTGCTTGAGTTGCATGGTAGGGGAGGCTTGCAGGGCCTGAAGACCACCGTGTTTATGGGGCCAATAGGGGTGCACCTATACTCTGGAGGGGAGCGGGGTGGATAGGGGGTGCACCCTGTACCCCTATCCAGTGCTTCAATACATAGCCATTAGAGAAGTGAGTTGCCAACATGCTGCAACCTTGGTGTGAACAACAAAGCCTTTCTATGGGTGTACATAGCGCGGCCAGTGGGGTGCAGTATGCATGCCATACCGGAGTGCACCTCAACCCATTACAACTGGTGTGCTACAAGTAAAAGGGCCAGCCCACTACTCGTTACCTTTCCTGCTGCTTTCATCAGACGAGATCGCTGCTCAGAACAGCCACCCTGCTGAAGTTTTGACCCGCGGCGGCATGGTGGCTGCCGCACAATGCATGCATAAAGATGCATGCATGCATTAAGACCATGCACCCACCGCCAACCTGAAACACAATATGTAGCGTGTGCAGTGCAAGCAACTCACCGTGCATGCGTTTCTGGTCCCTGTCGGCCGACCGCATCCGCTGTATCTTGGCCCTGCCCCTGGCCTGGACCGTGAAGGCCTTGGGGTTGCGCTTCTTGGCATCGCTGTCCACCCCCTTTTTCTTCTTGTCAGAGGCCTTGCGCTTGGAAACAGTCTTCCCCGCCTTCTTCTTCCTATGCCCCTTCTTGTTATCCTCCGCCATGGTGGCTACCACCAACCCCCACGACCTCTTCTCGTTGTTCAGGCTTTAGGTGGGTGATAGAGGCATCGATACGTACGACACTGGGTAGGGAAACAGTGTGAGCTCAGACGGACGAGTTACAACCGCCGCTTTCTACAGACTGGTGAAACGCAGTATGTTGGGTGCAGCCTTTGCTGGGGCTCAGTTAAAACTTATTGTTGTTAATATTGTCTAGGCGGCTGTGTTGTTCACAAGACACCAGTGGAAACACAAGCCACAGCCACAACTGTGTACCCCAGTACTGTACTGCTCTGATTAGCCACCGCGTGTTGCGTGGTATTTGTTGCTGCTCAGCTCCTGAACCCTGTGCCTTTGCAAGCAGGTGGTGGCGTGGGAGAAAATGGCCGTAATTTGTGTTTACTAAAATTGGCTTTTATTTCTTTTTTTCCTACTCAAAGCGAGGGTTGTCGCCGAGCTGTGATAAGTTATCGCTGGTAACCTGGCAGCCAACGATAGTCCGTTGGTGCAGGAGCTTGGTCGCGTTGGGTTTCAGCTTTCCTTGTGCCCAAGGGGTCGGACGTCTGTTCGTAGCGTGGGACTTCTGTACACACTTGCACTGGGTTTGCATGCACCCTCAAATTCACTCTAGTCGCAGCGTGGACACGGTTATGCTACCCTGTTTGTGGCTCTAAGCGTACTTCACTGGTTTCTTAACCAATAGTTAGAGCAGTTCCCCGACTGTCACCTGAAGCCCCACAACTGCCAAATTGCCCACTTGGCAACAGGGTTTCTGCGACCTAGGTCAACACAGCAACAGCAGGCGTCCACCCACCTACCAGAACGCTTCATACCAATCTCCCTGTGCATACTGCAGCTTCCAGTACCTGTCGGGCGCAATGTTTGGAGGTAACGTAAATGCATGCATAGGGTTGGATTTGAAGTTGCAATTCCACCCAGGTGCACCAACATCCTGTACAGCAGTTCCGCTTGGTTCACAGCGCTGTAGACAAGCCCAGGCGGAGCGTGGATTTTGATGTTTTCAAGTTGTTCCGCCCCCCATTGCTTTCACTTAGTATGATCATATGATAGACCTAGTAACTAGAGGTTAGGCTAGGTCTCGAGATCTGCAGGCAGTTGGCTTGTATACTTGTGTTACTAACACCACCCACCTGGCACAGCAGCCAGGAGGAGAGGCTTCCCTGCGATCGTGCGGGCTGCACCGCCACGTGGACCACCACCTCTGGTCATCCTTGCCCTGCTGGCTGTGGCGGGCATGGGCGGTGTGGCGTACTACGTGCGGTTCAGGCGCATCCCACGGAGCTTTCAGACTCTGCTGCCCAGTTCTGTCACGGTTAACACCAGTGATCTGCAACAGCTAGCGTCTCAAGAGGCCCAGAGCGTCAAACAGGAGCCAGAACAGCCCCAAACGCAAGCGGCTGTCCAAGAAGATGTGCAACCAGCAGTTCAGCCGGAGGAGCCAGCAGTTGTCCAACAAGAACCAAAGGCAGTGGTGAAGAAAGCAAAGGATAAAAAGGTGCCAAAGCAGCGGAAAGAGCCCAAGAAGGACAAAGCGTTGTTCTACACCGAGAAAGTAGATGGGAAGGAGGTGCAGCGGCCTGTCAAGTTCGAGCCAGTGCCGAGTGATTGCCACATGGAGGAGAACGCAGGTAAGAGGGTGTCCTGAGGGTCCTGGTGGTGGTGGCGGGGTAAATGGAACTTGAAAAGGCCGCGCTGGAAATTGGCAGAAAATATTATTATTATTATTATTTTTTGCAACAAACGGTGCCTTGCTTTTTTATAAACGCCACATATTCTGATACCACGCCTTGACAACGCCATGCTGGAAATTGCCACATGCAAATGCGTAGTGCCGTCAGCTTGTACGCCACTCAAAATATGCCTGGGTTTGCGCAACCTCAGTCCAAAATTGGCACACGTGCACATTGGACAGGGGAAAATTAGTAGCCGCTGGAATGTCTTGTCAAGGGGTATATAGGAAGATATCTCTTTCTATATATACTTGGTCTTGTGCTGGAAAGGCTAGCAAATGAAAAAAAATGCTGTCCCATCATTGTCAGCAAAACAGTGGCTATTAGCTGGCAGCTACAAGTGTATGACACTCACGATCTTGGTGTGCAGACTATGATGGACCTGCATTGTCTTGGGGTCTGGACTTCAAAACGGCTTCAGCAGCAGATTGTTGCAAGGCTTGCAAAGAGTTCAAGCCCAACCCCCACCGGTGCAACATATGGGTGTGGTGCGGGGATCCCAGCGGGGAGTGTTGGGCACCAGACATATGGAACCACACTACAGGCAAGTGCTGGTCATTTCCTTTTCAAACTCTGGAATCATGTCAGATGCTACAGAGTGACAAAATAATGAGGGTTAAGCCGGCCGCACCCTGTAAGGCATAGGCAACTCTCGCATGAGGCGATCCCGGTCCCGGGGAGGCGTGCACAGAGTAAGAAAAATGCCAAAACTAGCATGGAAAGCTAGCTTCATTTCTTCATGCGCAAACCCTTAACCCTAACCCTCACACGTGTTCCCTTTCCCATGCTATATGCTGTGAACCCATATTTTGCATAAGGGCGTGCGTGCTCCACACCCCCCATGTGTGGGGATGCTGCCCTGCCCCCAGCCGTTGCCAATGCATGGAAAGGTCCGTGGCCGCTACCATCAATTTCTCTTAGATGGTACACTAATATTCTTATTCTTATTCTGACTAGCAGTCACCTTATTACAGGCGAGTGCTGGCTCAAGTACCAGGAGGAGTGGGACAACGTGGTGGACAGGAGCAAAACAAACCTGAAGATCAACGCGCGGGGGCCATACCCAGCAGAGTTCAGGGCGGAGCACAAAACAGCTCCAGCAAAGGTGCCCTGGGTGGCTGGAGTCATCCCTGCAAGCACCAGGAAAGCATGGCGCAAGCACACCTAGATCTGGGGCTGTTTGACACTTTCTAACAAAATGAAAGGTCTGATGTCAAAGGCTTCACGCCAGTTAGTACACTGTATCTTGGTCATCCTTGCGTGACATTTCCTTTCTGCTGAAATATTGACTGTCAAGTAACTTTCAAGATTTGAAGCTCCGCCACTTTCTTGAGCAGCTGCTTTGCTCACCAGTGTCGGCACAGAGCCAGCGTTGGCTGAGCACGTCACAGGTGTTTTCCAATGCAGTTGCACTTGTTGAATATGGGTGGTTCCCTTGTCACATCCCACCTTCTTTGTAGTCAAACTTTCACAGTTCTCCTTGCAGCGGTTAGGATGGAACAGGATGTCTTTGACAATTGGAAGAAATGTAAGAAGCTTGGGGTAACTAAACGGCTTGTGACAGGATGGCGAAGGGACTTGCAAGCAATTTAAGATCGTAATATGCTTGCAAGTCCCTTTGCCACACTGGCACAAGCCGTTTAATAACCTCCAGCTTAGTCTTCCAAGAAAATATGTTATACCATGTGGTTATACAATGTACAATGATGTCATCCCTCCTGCAGATCGTGTGTGTAGCGCCCCGATGCATCTCATTGAGCACCATTTCTTGCAAGACATTATGGTGCCAGATCTGCTTGCACTCATCCTACCAGTGGCTTGTCGACCCTTGCCACCTGACTTCCAGTTTTTTTTGGCAAATTGTTGGTCCCTGGCTGCTAGGGTTTTGCAACCCAAAACAACCCTTAACTAGGGTTTTACCTCCCCGTTTCCATCCACCTTGGGTTCCTTTCAGTGACCAGTGGGTGGGTGCACAGGCACCTTGAAGGCTCGAGGACTTCAAAAGCTGTAGCGTTACCGAGTAGTAACTTCACGTGACTGTTTAAGGGTTGCAGCTCAGTGCAAGTCCGGCCGTGTCAATCCACCGCGAAGTATCCGTTCACATGTCCTAATAGGAGACTACATGGCTGTCAGGAACAGCGTTGGACCGTCTTTAACTGTTCCCCGTACTGGGTGAATACTAGCCTTTTTGGCACACTGCATTTCAGTGCAAACTGCGAGGCCATCCCCCAATTTTCTTCCGAAGAAAAGTATGACCAAGTGACAAATGCTCGTGCACCGAAGCAGTCTGCAGCTTTGCAGCTGAGGGAGGCACACTTGAACAGCAAATGTCGCGCAGTTGCAGTTACAGTGGTAGATGGCACCTGCCTTTCGTGGTCTTTGCTGGAAGCAACTGAGACTCGATGGAGGTTGCTCATGGCAAGAAGCATCTGGAGGAGCTGCTCACGGCGTTGCGGAAGGTATGGTGCCCTCCTTATCCATGCATGCCTTTCCCATAGGCACGAGGTCCTTTACCAAAGCCGTAATTCCCTCCAATGCACAAGGGCAGTTAATGTTCAAATGCAAGCGCCCTATCTGACAAGGCTTGCTGCAGTACAAAATTCCCAGCTGTACTGGACACACCAAAAAGCTCACACACTGATCCTGCCTCTTTGTTGAAGGGCTCATACCTCCAGAAACATGGACGGCACGGGAAGCCCAAGATCCACTACCTGAGGCTTGCCAGCAGTGACACTGCTCTCACCTGGAGGTCAGCCAATGGTCAGCTCAAGCAGGTCAAGCTGACGTCAGTGAAGCAGGTGGTGGCTGGTCAAACAACCGAGGTGTTCAAGCGGTACCCATATGAAGGGCTGGCAGACGTGTCTTTTTCCCTGGTCTACAAGACAGAGGAGGGCTACCCACGCACGCTGGACCTCATCTGCGCCACTGAGCAGGAGTTTGAGCTGTGGTACTGGGGGACTAAGGTACCAGCACAGGCTATACAGCTCGCGGGTGGTTTAGACAGTCCCTGCAGCAGTCTTGTCAGCCCAGGGAAGCCTCTCTGCACGTTTATTTGTGCTGGTGTAGGACCCAGCCTGTTGGTTGTTCCAAATACAGAGCAAATGCATTCCAGCAGGACACTCTGGCTGTGCACAGCGGGCGCCATTCACTTTTGGCCTGACATAGCTTATGCCGTTGTGAGTCTCTTTCACTTGCCTTGCTCCTGCATGAAACCTGTTGACACACCCCGTTTCCCCTTCCCAGGCCCTTGTACAGCAAGGCCAGAACCAGGCAACCACCAGCTTACAGCTGTCAGGCAAGCATTCCAACAGAGGCAACGTGGAGCTGGTTGCCAGGACGGATTCAGTGAACAGTGTTGACTCGCGTGCCAGCTCCCAGATACCGAGCGTGCACACCACGCCCAGCTTGCACTCCCAGGACTTCTTTACTGTACCGGTAGGACCCCTTGCGCCTCTGCAGCTGTGGGACTAGACTGTGCATACAAAAAGCCAAAAACGTGCTGCAGCGGCTGAGCATTGAACTGGGGTTACGCAACTGGCTAGCTTACTGCGCTGCAGTGCTGTGCAGTATATTGTGAGAGTAGCTTGCAGCACAGCTGGTGTGCATAAGACTGAGTAAGACTGACTGGTAGTGAGACCTCTTGCAAGGCTGCTGCTGTGAGGGGAACTAGACTGTGACAAAGTTTTTGAGCTTTCCCACTGGGCACAGGTTTCGGCTGGTGGCATCAGTGGCGATGCGTCTAGCTCGGAGCACATCCCCTGCGATGCCTACATATGGGGCAGTTGTCGGGCGGCAGGGCCAGAGCGGGACGCTCAGCAACCCCTGCAGTGCAGCAATGCGCCTGTGCTTGTGTCCAACAGCATTCACCTAGACGTCTGGCGGGTGGGTACTTGACCATTTGGCTTACCAGCATGGGCTCTAGCCATGCAGCGAAGTTAACAGTCTGCCCTATGGGCCTTGCTCCCGCCATTACTGTTTTCGCCACCTCTGCACTGGCACTTGCACCTATTCGCTCAATTTCGCGGGATGTCGCGATGATTGACAGTGCAGCTAGTGGTTACTTTGGCATGTTTTCCTGTAGCATGAACTCATCATAGGCCATTGGGCCATGGCCATTGCGCATGAATCAGCAACAATGGGCTGATGCGCAGCAACATATTGCATGCCACAGGTGGCGGTGGGCACCGACCACGCAGCCCTGGCAACCCCTGCCGGGGACTTGTACACATGGGGGAGCGGGCAAGGGGGAAAACTGGGGCACGGCACCTCCACCAGCAACAGCGGGCCCGGGCGGGTGCACACCATGTGGGGGCAGACCGTGCAGGACATTGCGTGCAGCGATGCGTGCACAGCGGTCGTCACCAGCGACGGCAACCTGTTGACGTGGGGAGATGGCAGCTATGGTAACTTGGGTTATGACTCCATGAGCCTCAGCTTGCTGCCCAGACGGGTGGGAGGCGCTTTGCATGGGCTGCGGGTCATGCAGGTACAGCAGCAAATCCCTAAACCTTAAACCAATCCTTTGTGCGCCCTTGTTCTTTAGTTGCATGCATTTGAGCAGACGAATTTACTGCTCGCGCGGGGGGATGGCAGCTATGGTAATTTGGGCTATGACTCTATGACCCTCGATTTGCTGCCCAGGAGAAGCTTAGCATGGGCTAGGGTGATTTGTGATGTATGTAATACGTATTATAGTACATCATTTTATGTGTTCTGTATGGTTAATGAATCATCTTCTGGTCCAGGTATCATGTGGCGCGTTCCATTCTGCTGCGGTGACCAGCGATGGCCAGCTGTTCACGTGGGGCGATGGGCTGTGTGGTAAACTTGGTCACGGGGACACAAACAACTGCACAACGCCACGCCAGGTGGCGGCGTTTGAGGACAAAAAGGTGGGGATTGGACTGGGATTGTGACGGCTTGGGGTGGGGTAGTGGGTTGGGATCGTGTAGATCTGTCATCTCAGATGACTCATCTGAGGTTGGTTTTACATGTGCAAAACATGTGGAAGTAATGGGCTGCATACAGCAAGGGGATTGATTGCAATGTGTGTGGAATGCTGGGGATCATGCGGAAAAAACCAGAGATTCAGCAATGCCGTGCCATTCCATTTTTTCAAATCCCCACTAACACCCAGTCTGCAACTGCAAAGAACACCTTACTTAATGTGGCAAGCAATGTGGCTCAAATCTGGTCTTTTAATCTGCAGGTGTACTGGGTGGCCTGCGGGGTGTGGCCTGCGAGGTGTGCCACCGCCAAAACAGCCCAAAAGCGCACAATCTTGAGGTTTTGGGTTCCCAAATCCCCACACATACCCAGTCCCCGACTGCATCTAACTCCTTTCTTACCCACTGGGCCTCACATTTAGGTCTTTATTGTTGTAGGTGTACTGGGTGGCCTGCGGGGTGTGGCACACAGCCGCTGTGGCCCTGGAAACCGCCTCTGCCTCAGAACCGGGAGTGAGCGCCAGTGCGGAGGCCTCCAACTGGGTGTTTGGAGGCAACCTGTACACCTGGGGGGGCATGCACACAAGCATGGAGACCTCCTCTGCCAAGGGCAGGCCCCTCACCGTGTTCAAGGACAGTAACAAGGGCTGCCTGGGGCTGGGAAGCAACGATGGGTGCCTGGTGCCTACAAGGTGGGTGGCAGGGGTGGGTGGGGGTGGGCATACCTGTGTGTGGGGTGTTGCGATGTGCGTGGCTGGGATGTTTTTGGTATGCATAGGCTTGGGGGTGGGGATAAATGCTGTCCAGGGCAGGTCGCACACTGCATCCAAGGACAGCAACAAGGGCTGCCTGGGGCTGGGCAGCAATGATGGGTGTCTGGTGCCGACAAGGTGGGGGACAGGGGTGGGTGGTGAGGGTGGTAGCGATGGACATCCTCGTGTGGAGTGCTGCTCACAGCATTATCCTAAGCCATTTTTAAACATCAATGGAAAAAAAGGGAAAAGGACAAATTGAAGAAGAAGAAAAATCAACAATCTGAGCTTTTAATGTGGCCTAATAATTTGTTTCCTGTTAAATATACAGTAAACATTTGTTTTCGTTTTATATGTTATATTTGCTGAGCGTGTGCCTCCTCGCCCCCTGCAGGGTGTATGGCGACCTGGAGCGGCTGCGTGTGCGCCAGGTGGCAGCTGGCCTCAACCTCACAGTTGCGCTCACCACCTGCGGCAAGGTGTACCAGATGGGCCAAACAGGGGTGGTGTCGAAGTGCAGATGGGACGGGTGCAACGTGCCTGAACAGGTAACCGGCAAGGGTTGAGGGTCTAGGGTTTACGGGGGCAGGTGTTGCACGGGAAAGACTGGTGTGTGACCACTATTGGAGAATACATCCCAGCTGGGGCATGCATGTGACATGAAATGGCGTGTGCCAAAATGTGCCGTTTTTCCAAACAAACAGGAAAGATATCTGCAAATTAACTTGTCTTGAAACTGTATCAATGTTGAATGTATATATTGTGCACGCAGGTCCAAGGCGTGCTGGGCAGCAGCTGCGTGCAGGCGGTGGCCTGCGGCCTGCACCACGCCGCAGCCCTGGCCTCGCCCGCTGACAGGCGCGTGCCTGGGGAGGCCACCATGCTCGTCACGTGGGGTCGGGGCAGCGAGGGGCAGCTGGGCACGGGGGGGCAGCAGGGCAGCGCCACGCCGCGGGTGGTGGATGCGCTGCGGAAACGCACCGTGCTGCGGGTACAGTGGTACCCTAAACCCTAAGCTGGGGCGTGAATGTGTGTTGGCTGGGGCCAGGGCACTTGCCAAGCAGGGTGTGTTGTGTATGGTGCGATTACATGGGGCCCATGCAAATATATGAGACTCCCCAACATAACGAAATGCTGTGAATTATGCATCCATCCGGGCCGTAAATACGTTCCCGCTGTGCAACATCATCATGCAATGCAGGATTACAGCAGGTTTGATAATTATTCCGCCAGCACTGACACCTGACCTGTTCCCCGCAGATTGCGTGCGGCAGCTACCTTACCCTTGAGGTCTGCAAGCACCACGTGCCAGTTAATTGCTTGCTCAATTAATCAGTTGTGTTCGGTCCTGCAGATTGCGTGCGGCAGCTATCTTACCCTTGCGGTGTGCAAGCACCATGTGCCAGGGGGTGATGGGGAGGACAAGGCCAGCCTGCAGCGGGCAAAGGAGCTGTTCGCGGCACGCTCCCAGGTATGGGCTTGGGTATGGCAGCACAATTTGCCCCTCTCATCGACTGCCCTTCTTGGCCAATGCGATTGTTTAAAAACTGTTGGATTTTGTTGGACCACAACCGTAACTAATGCTGCATTAAATGTCCTGTGAGTTTTATATTTGATTGGATTTTTTGTGTAATTGGTCATTGACCGGGTGTTTTTGTAGATAAACTTTAAGCTGATATTAAATGTGATTATAAATGTTTGAAATGACTGAACTTGATTATATATTCCTTTGTTTGGCGCTTCCAGGTGGCCCTGGCGGCGGGCGAGAGCCTGCGCGTGAAGCGATCCGCAACCTCAGAGATGGCGGTGGTGCCCGCAACCGGGCCCGAAGCGGCGCGGGCGCGCAGCGCCACAGGCGCCGGCAGCCCGCTCAAGCGGCCGCAGGCCAAGCAGGCCCCTTTCTCTGTGTTCCGCACCGTGCAGCAGTGGCGGCGGCTGCAGTCGGGCCGCATCACCTACCAGGCGCCCGCAAGCAACGACGGCTCCACGCGCAGTGGTAAACCCTAGACCCTTAAATCATAAACCCTATACTGTAAACATCTAGCCTTGGACCCTGCAAGGCGCCTGCAAGGCGCCTGCAAGTAACAATGGCTCCATCCGCATCGATCCATCTGCCTGGCGCTTAGCCCCCGCCTTTCCTCCCGCAGGCCGCAGCCCCACGCGGGGAGGCAGCCCGCTGCGCGCCGCTGGCCGCCGCCACAGCTTAGACAACCTGCGGCGGCCGGACGACGACACCCTCACCTCAGACTGCGACAGCGTGGTGAGCGCGCCCGAGAGCGTGATGGACCCCCCTCTCCCCACCTCCTCCCCACCTCCTCGCCACCTGGCGAATGACGCGCTACCCCCCTTGGACCCGCGGCGGCCGGGCGCGATTAGCATCCCCTCGGCGGCGCCGCACCTGGGGAGGCACAGCCCGGTCCCCGGGTCCCCCACGCGCCTGCTTTCGCGCATGGCTTCGGAGATGAACGACCAGCTGATGATGGCGGGGCGGGGCCCGGGGGGCGAGGCGGGGCCTGCCACGGAGCAGCAGGTGGGTGCTAGCCTAAAAAACCCTAAACCCTTACTCCTGATACCGTAAGTTGAAAGACCAGGGTACAATGGCGGGGTCAGTGTGGAGGGGGGAAGGCGGTGCCTGCAGGCAAGTTGGTGTGCCCCTGCAACCTATACCCTACGTAGTGTGCGTGCGTGTACCGCAGTGGCATGCAGCATCCTTGGTTTTGCCTGGGTGCACGTTGTTGCAATGGCCGCGCAACCACCTTCGGATATGCATGGTACTGGAGTTGAACATGGATCTCCTGCTTTGCTTTGGGGACGCTTCGCCCTGCACCCCTTCACCCTCCACCCTGCAGCTTGCCCCTGCGAGCCGTCCCTGCGTGACGGCAAGTGTGGGCTGAGGGACCAGGAGGCCCCGCTGGCAAGGATCAAGTCTACACCCCACAGGCTGCGTTTCCAAAACCCTGACCCCTCCCACCCGCCAGCACCCTGTTTCTGGGCGCCTGAAAATCCTAAAGACTAACCCCTCCACCCCGCAGCTTGCCTCCTGGGAGCGGTCACTGCGTGAACGAGAGGGTGCGCTGCGGGACCAGGAGGCGGCGCTGGCTCGCCTGGCCCAGCAGCTTGATGCGCAGCACGCCGATCTCCTGCACAGGGAGCAGCAGGTGCAGGCGTGGCTGGACCAGGGCGCTCAGGCGGTAAGGGTTTTAGGGTTTTAGGATTTAGAATATAGGGATTTTGGCACAGGGAGTAGGAGGTGCAGGTGTGGCTGGACCACGATACGCAGGCAGTAAGGGTGGGTTAAGGGTAGTGACTTCTGCTCCCTCGCCCCCCCTACGGCACAACTGCGCCAAATCCCTTGTAAATTCATTGTTTGTACATGTGTCATGTCTTTGCTGCGCAATCCCGACTCACCCCCTCCTGCGCTCCCAGGGTGCGCCTGGCCTGCCCCCGCCCTCCCCCCTGCGCACCGCGAACGGGACCGCGCTTGACCCCCACCACAACAGCACCAACAGCGCCATCAGCATGCTGAGCGCCAATGGCGGGTCGGTGGGCGAGGGCGGGCCGCCTGCTGAGCCGCTGACCGAGGGCGCCACGTGGACGCAGTCGATTGACGAGGTGCGTTTGAATGACTGGTGTGGGTGGTGGTGGAGATGGGGGGGAGAAGGGGGAGAGGTGCAGGACATTGACAGAGGGCAATGGGATGGGGGGAGGGTGGGGGTGGTGCAGGCCGTTGACGAGATGAAATGCCTGGCTGTGGCTGGTTCATCCAGTGGTGGATTGGGACCAACTTGGACAAGGGATTCTGAGCCCTAACATATTCAGGTTTTTTCCTGAAAAGCAACTCGTATGCTGTCTATGAGACGAGCTGGCGCGTTGTCCCTGCACAGGGCGTGTGCTTGTGACGCTGCACCACGTGGCCGTGCTTAGGGTTGCAACTTTTAGGGTTCTGCCCATGAGGATTTTTTTGGGTGTCTGGCCGTGACATGCCTCTGTTTTGCTGCGCAGGGCGTGTTTGTGACGCTGCAGCACAAGGGCGGGCAGACGCGGCTGACGCGCATCCGCTTCTCGCGCAAGCACTTCAGCAAGGAGGCGGCCGAAGAGTGGTGGCGAAACAACAGGCTAAGGGTGGCGGCGCTGCACTCGGCGGGGGGCAGCCAGGGGCTCACCACCCTCATGGAGGCGCCACAGCCACAGGCGCAGCAGGCGGTGGAGTCGGATGTGGCGGCGTGATACTGCTGTGCGGTTGACTATTTGTTTGGAGCAGCCACAGCCGCATCAGCGGGATTGGTGCCGCAACCACAGGCTAAGGGTGGTGGCGCTGTACGCTGCGGGGGGAAGCCAAAGGTTGACCACTGTCATGGAGGCGCCGCAGCCACAGGCGCAGCAGGCGGTGGAGGCCGATGGTGTGGCGTAGTGTGGTGCACCTGACCACGCCCATGCATCCAGATGCAGTGGTCACATGCGCAGCCACATTTGGCGCAACAGGCGCCATGCGTGGGCTGCGGCTCGCACCGGGGACGTCAGCTCAGGCATGCAGCTCTGGGGGTAGGAGCGCCAAGCGCGTCGCCCACCCACACCTTTATGTGTGCTGAGGAAGGGAGGGTGGGGGCGCTGTGCCGCAGCTTGCGTGACACATCGGGGTTTAGGAGGGGTGGGGTATCGTTGTAGTGTATCTTCCTGCTTTTTATGCTAGAACTGTCGCAATTCTCAATTATTGTTTTGCTAGGGTTTTTGGCTGGGCATTTTGCCGTAGGGTTGCACATGGGTACGTACAGGTATATGCATGGGCCTGCAGTGCAAAACACACAGCTGGCAGAGGGAACACCATGTGCCAGGCGCGGTGGCGTACCATGAAGCATTTGCAACCCTTGTCATGTACTCTCCTTCCTTCCTTCCAGTGTGCAGTCAATTTTACTGTGTGGGAATCAGGGTTTGCAGTGCATGTCTGCCCAATATGGGAGAGTCTCATTATACTGGCTGCAGCTGTTGCAAGTAGCTGTTGCAGCACGGGTGGTTGTGCATCGCCGTGCTGCGTTATAAATCAGTGCTTGGTGACCCTTACTAAAAACAAACCCCTGGCCACGGTGCCCAGGCTGGTCCTATAATGATTGAATGAACACTTAAATAGCGGGGTAGTCGCCATGATAGTCCACATACAGGCATGAAATATATACAGCTCAGTTAGACTGATGTGGATCCGACTCACCTTTAATTAGCTCTAAGACTTACACTCTCCTGGACCACTAGCTTTAGAGAGCGCTGCGCATGTTGCAGCAAAATGCATCGTTTGACAGGTGTGCACAACAGACTTCCAAGCCGCGGCTCTCTTGTCAATGAAGGCACTGCCTAAACTCCTTCAAGGCGTGAAGCCAAAGTTTGTACACATGGGCCACTCGAGCCCTTCATTCTTTTGATCAACTCTAAAAATTCGGAAATCAAGAAAACGGTTACCGATACCGTATCAACCCTCTTATTAGAGAGTTATATGATACTTATAAGTAATCTCAGATTGGCAATGAGCGGGCATCCCAGAACCTAGCTGCCAGCCGTTGCAGCTGAGTCAGCCGTTGCAATACTATTACTTCCACGCTTGATCATCAGATGCAGAGAGGTTAATTATTCACAAATTGAATAAGTTTATGACCGACTCGCTGCCGACATAAACTTATTCAATTTGACCAAAAACATACTCAATCTAGCACATCAAAGCCTCTAAGTTAGTAAGGCCGCTCCAACTTGCAGCTCAGGCTACATCGAAACTTCCCGTACCGACGCCAGCGTAAATTAGATTAAATCCAGACTAGGTTCACAAGGACAACTTCTCAGTCAACCAACGTAACTACTATAGTTGCGCAATACATTGTACTATAGTTGCGCAAATACACCAACCACGTGTGGATGAGCAGGCGCCTGTGTACTTTAGTACAATGAAGTAGCCTGAAAAGCGCGCCCTTTTATCAGGCTGCTCAACCCAAGAAAAGAAAACATACCCAAGCCTGCATTGCGAAACACAACTTTGCTTGTCTACAGGTAGACTTCATATGAAGATCAGCCACATGGATCTGCAAATCACGTCAACCAAAGCCGTATAATACATTTGGTGGTACATTTATGGTACACAGTGTGACTCTGGCATCATGCACATCATGGCCGCCATCCAACGCAGGGTCCAGGATCTATGTTGCAACCCCACACCATATAACGCACATATAATGTTGTACGCTGGTTGTGTAACAGCCACTGCGCAGCAGCAGAAATGCCCCGGCTGCTACAGCGCACATAGCTCTCCCGCGTTGCTGTAACCCGCAGCAGCCGGACAGTAGTATGTGCTGCACCAGTTGCTGTGCAGCCAGGGTGGCCTCCGATCCCTTGTGTGGTCCCATGACTCTCAGGCACATGCCAAACGCCCAGGATCCATGCAACGGCGCAGGTCTATACCACCACTTGAAGCATGTTGCACCTGCTAGGGCGCCTCCGCAGCTGGCGGCCCGTAGTATGTTTTGCACCAGTTTCCGTGCAGTCCGTTGGGTACCGCCTTGTTCATTGCCAGTGTGGCCACAGGCCCCTTGTGCAGCTGCTGGGCATCAAGCACCACCAGCTCACTGTACATGCGGCCTGGGACAAAGGGGGGTTGTAAACACAACCATTTCTAGCTCTATTGTGTGCAACAATGTCAACATAATGGACATTATGTAGGCATTGTCCATTGGTGACATCGGTATGGTGACATGAACATGTTGTCAGAATTCCCCCTCCGCCACATGCATGAGGCCCATCTGCTACCACATGCGCCATGGGGCAGGGGAGTCAAAGTGGCGAGCTACCACATCCAGCAACCTGGAGAAGTCAAACCCAAGCTTGAAACCCTGTGTAAAGCCTAAGCCATACCTGAGTTGAACAGCAGGCCGATGATCCAGCCATCATCCTCTGCTGTTGCCCCCCTCCTGGGTATGAACTCCGGCTCGTGCATGAACTGCCTGCTGCCAGGCCAGTAGTGCTGCGCATCCCCGGTGTGGGTGTCCAACTGCAAGGAGGGGATAACACATGTGAGGGAGGCATGGCATGGCGTGTCATCACCATGCATTCAGTCCTGCCCATAAGTCGCAGCAGATGTGCATTTACGCGCGTCACCATGTGCAGTTAGCAAACTAGCCATGTGCTCTTTCATGTTTTCTGACTCATGCGTTTTCTGCCTCATGATCCCTAGTCACAAAGTTTCCATCGCTGTAGAAAAGCCACTCTCTTTAGGGTCCAGGGTTTATTGTTTAGGGTTTCCAACCAGCAGCCGCGCACCTTGGCATACCCAATTTGCATGCACGCAAAGTCCATGCTGTAGAAAAGCCACTCTCTTTAGGGTCTAGGGTGCACGGTTTAGGGTTTAGGGTTTCCAACCAGCAGCCGCGCACCTTGGCATACCCAATCTGCATGGCCGCAAAGTCCATGCTGTAGCCGTACACATATTGGCTTGGTCGGCCAAAATAGGCATCATTTATTGCCGGCATCTCGAGGTACTGATCCAGCAATATGGAGGTGGTGAGGGTGCCTTCTGGTAGCGCCACGTGGCAGCGCCTCAGGCGGCACAGGAAGGCGGCGTCGGGGTCGACCTGCGCACATGAAAGTAAGAAAGGTTTTTTGTTAATGCTTTTTGTTATTATTGATCTACCAGTCACTTATATGGCAGGTGCGTTCTCCGCTTCCAAAGTGCAACGAGAGGTGGGAACCCTGCATAATATTTCTGAGCCAGTCCCACACCACTGCCAGTGCGCGGGATCAATAAAAGAGGTACAGACGCCAAGACCTGGATTTAACTAAATTTGATTTTGTAGATGTGTAATTTCCATACATGAAATTTTCCATGTTATCCCCACCTTCTGTTCAGCCAGCGCCTCCCTCCCCACCGCGGGCAAGGAGTCGTAATGGATGGAGTCAATGATTACTCCGCTGCCATCCTCAGCCTCGTAGGCGTTGGCATGGTGGAACACAAAGGTGGGCGGGGCCTGGGCAGCGGGTTAGGGTTTAGGGTTGCTGAGTAAAGGCTTAGGGTGGGAACAAAACCGTGGGCGGGGCCTGGGCAGCGGATTAGGGTTTAGGGTTTGTGGTTTCGGGCTGAGGGGTGGAATGTAATGGTGGGTGGGGCCCAAGGGGGGCGCCGGGGAGCGTGAGCAACACAAAATAGGCACCACACTGAAAACTAGCCATAACACACCACTTAATGCTGGCAAATTTGCCTTCCACACACCTGGATCACCCTGGCTTCCAGCACCTCCCCATTTACCCCTTGTGCCCCCGGCCTGGGAATGAGGTGCAGCAGTGTGGGGGTGTCCTCCACCCACCGCACGCTCGCCCCCGCGCACGCGCTCCCAAACATGTAGGGTACGTTATCCACAGTGACGGGGTTTTGGAACACCACGTAGTAGCTCTTGGTGAGGGCAAAATCGTGCAGGAAGGCGAACCCCTCCATGAGCTGGTCCTGGGGAGAGAGGAAATAGGGAGGGGGCGTTTCAGTGGCATGCGGATAAACAGGAAAAGTCTGAGACCCTAAAACCCTTGATGCCACATGGGCATGAGGTGGGAAGGGGTCTGAATCCTGAACAGGGTTTTGGAACACCAGGTAGTAGCTCTTGGGTAAAGTCGTGCAGGAAGGGAGTAGGAAGGGCATGGCGACATTCAACTGCGCATCAACCTCTAAACCCTAAGCCCAAACCCTTCAGCCCACCTTTTGTGCCACCACCTTAAACTGGTCATCAAACTCCCAGAATCTCAGCTGCGTGCTGATCAGGGGGCCCTTGGTCACGCGCTCCATCTGAAAACACAAGGGAGGAAATGTGTCAACGAGACGAATTGTGCAAGGCAGTGTGAGGAAAGGGCCACAACCGTAGGGCTAATAGTACATATAACAATTTAAACTTTTCTACAGCAGGGGGTAGGCTTGCAGTATGCGACTGTCACCGGTCAAGTAGATCTAGAGCCGGCTGGCAATATGGAACTTTCAATCAAAATGACAACAGTTACTTATCAACAACCATCGATGTATTCAAATGAAGGCAATCAAACTCCACGCAACATGCAATATTTGAGAGTTTCAGGGTTTACAGTTTTACCCTACCTCGGGGGATATCTGGTATGAGAAGGCCACCAGGCGGCCTGTGTTGGAGTCCACATGGGGATGGGCTGTCACCGCATCCCCCCCGCAAGCGCGCGATTCGGAAGGCAGCCCCTTGCCAGTCCCCATCATGGCCATCATCTTGTCAAACCCCTGCCGGCAGGTATAACACTGCTTAGGGTGCCGGCTTTTGGATCTAGGGTTTATGACTTAAGATTTATGGTATGTACTGCTGTGTGCATTAACCGGCTGGCCTGTGTCCGTCCCCATCATTGCCATCATCTTGTCAAACCCCTGGCAGAAACAAACACATATGTAACAGCACTGCTTAGGATTTAGGCTGTAAACTCTTAGGGTTTAAGATACATGTACTAGTCGCGCATCCATTCATGCCCATCATGGCCACCATCCTGTCAAACCCCTGGCAAAAACAGAAACATGTTGCGTTGTTTAGGGTTTAGGGTTTGGGATTTAGGATATGTACTGCTGTGCGCAATCCATGCGCAGGCTCCTTCCACTTTGACCATCATGTTGTTGACAAGGCAGGAACAGCACAGGGCGCAGTGTGTCCAAATTGCCAAAATATGCTTGCGCTTGATGGCACGCACCTACATCTCCACGCCCGTTCTGGAATTCATGCAGGTGGGTGCTGTTTCTGCAGCATTGCATTTTAGGACCAGGTATAAGAATCCTACCACAGAAACCCTCCAGGGTACCCCGTGCTCTCACCTCATTGGCTGCCTTTGTTCCCAGGTTGAACGGCAGGCCCTTGCGTATCGCGCCCCCCGCCTCATCAATCCCTAGGGTTTCTAGGGTCACTGGATCCAAGCAGTAGGGCTGACCAGCCTCAAACAGCGACCACAGCCTCCCGCCCCATGCGATCGTGTTTGTGTTTGACGTGTTTTTGACATACACATCCATCATGTTGTTCAGGGGCCCGCCAGACCGCTGGGTTGCAAAAGTGCCTCGGAAGAGCACGTGATTGGCCTCGGTCTCCAGTGCATACCTGTGCAGGGAAATAGGAGACGGTTACAATTGGGCCCTAAAACAGTATTTTTAAGGTGACCAGTGTCACATAATACTGCATAACGGTCGAGTCCCAGAATGTTGCTGGTAAATCAAGTGCCTATATCCCACCGATTCATGGGCCTGCACAGCCACATATCCCTATCCTATGCCGCCCTCCCAGAGGCATGGCACCTGACATGGTGCGCACTCGCAATGAGGCCATGCTGCTTAGGTACCATGTCCCCTTACTCTAGCGTATCCACCTGTTGGATATTCCATGTGCGCATAGGTCAATATCAGATGTGAAACTCAGATGTGAAATGATGCTACAGCGTGATTATGTTACTACTTTATCCACCAGGTGTGCATGCAGGACACGGTAATGCGTGTCCTGGAGCGCACAAACCAGGTTGCCTTACTCTAGCGTGTTGACGAATCTGGTGCGGCAGAATGCCCTCCCCTCCTTGATAGCGATGCTGACGATGAAGCCATCCCCATCGTAGGGGTGGGTGATGCGGTCGGGCCCCACCTGGAACTTGCCTGGCCCATTCCTGGGGGAAAGGAGAGCAGTGGCCTTTAGATGTCAGGGTTGCAACAGTAGCAGCGGTCTCATTGTACCATGCAATTGCCCATGGTACATAGTTTGGTGGTTGCATGCTTTCCAGCAGTTGTGTGGGATCAACAGGTTGTATACGCAGCTCCGGGAGAGAGCTGCTTGGCGCCGCATGTGCAAGACTGGCTGCTAATCTGGCCCATGGTACTAGGCGCTCACAATGCCACCAATGTTGAGCCTGTGAGTGATGTCAGTACACGCAGCTGTGCATACATGGCAATTCATGTTGACCATGCAGCCACCGAGGCCAGATAACAGTGCATTGCCATGTTCACTGCGCATTTATATACGCGCACAGCATAGGCCCCCTATCAGTGCCCAATACCCTAGCGAGGATCTCCACACAGTCGAAAGCAGTCTGGACCACCACGCAGCTACTAGCCATGGCCTGCTACTCAGCTTTGGTAACTATGCCTCTGCACATGCGCATGCTCTGCACATATCTAAGCCCTCGGCCTTTCATTTCCTACCCTATGCAGGCTTACTTGAAATAGGTGCCCTCTATGTCCGGCGGCAGTGTCCCCTGTATGACCTCCATCCAGTACCCCTCCCAGTCCTCCTCGGCATCGAAGAAACCCCTGTCAAACTCTTCGACAAAGGGCCTGGAAGCATGGGAACATGTCAAATTCAACTCTATTTTTGCCGTTACGTATATGCAGAGTGGGTATTCAAGGCCATTGGTATTCCAAGCGCCTTGTGCCTAGGGTTGGTGAGTGACCCTACCTAGGGAGAAATCACAGAGTGCAGATACAAGTGGGTCGTGGACAACAGTGCGTGATACCCTTGGAAGGTAACTATATATATCACCTGTACTCCTCGTTTGCGTGCACCACGTTGCCTCTCTTCACGCCTGCAAGCACCTCCTCGCCCCCTATCGTGACCACTTTGGCATCGCTGCTGTCCAAGGTCCCGTTGTGATGCAGCTTATGCCCAACCACTTGCTGATGCTGTTCAGCAACCTGGGTCTCGACACTGCGCCGTTTCCTGTGGCGCAGTACCAGTTTGCTGTTGGAAATAGCGTGGGATTACTTTTTGGCATGGTTTTTTTAGAGTTGGGTTGTGGACCGACCAACCCGCGCGGGTGTCCTCGTTCTAAGGGCAGCATACAGCGGTGATATTTGAAAAGGCGTAGTGGGTTAGTAACTGCTGTTTTTCCTTGCTTTGCGCACGCAATCAGAGCGCTTCAAGGAGGGTTTTAAAAGTCTCCACTGCCCACATGCCAGGCTACAGCAAGCAGCCCAATTGCACCTCGTGACCATACACAGCGTTGTTCCAAAGCCCCTAAATACGAACCAACGGACCATAGCTTGTTTTCTAGTTTTCCCGGGACTTAGCCCCTGCCACGCACCTGTTAGGGAAGAGTGTGAGTTCAAATTGCTTGAACAGATTGTATCCACATCGCACGGGGACTCGAACAGCCACCGACCGCCCAGAAGTGGAGGGGTTGGGAATTTGACGGTGGGTGTAGCTGACGGTGGTGCCCTCCAAAGCGCAGTGGCGCTGCATGTCTGCCAACAAAGCTGTGGCGGAATGTCTGACTGTAAAAACACAGACTGCTATTGGTTGGACATGCCAGGCGAACCCAAGGCAGCGGGTGCGCGCATGGACTGTAATGTGGGCGGTGGCTGGACGTGGTTGTGTGGTTTCTGAGTTTGTGTGTCTTTGGTGCGTTTGCTATCTGTGTTGGCCCAGAAAAAAGGAGGCGAGCTACTCAGAACCAGCTGTGTTGTAGTACGAGCCCAGCCAGCACCCAGGGGAAACAGCAGGAGTACAATCAATGGGGAAGTCATCCCACCCTAAGGGCTTGACAAGGTCTCAAATTTAAAAAGTCCCAGACAGCAACACTGGCAGTGTCACTGCACCTTGCTTAACTAAGCTTAGCTAGTGACTATTATGCAGGGCTCGGATTTCAATCCCCAGTGCCGGAACTCGTGCGCATCTCTTCATTTTAACCCTTTCATGCGTTCCAGCCAGATTCGCAAACAGTCCGGTATGCCTTGCGCCAACCAGCTCTGTCCTGGTACATCTCATACCCTCTCTGCACTAGCGGTGATACCTTGGCACCACAGCTACATCACGTAACGCTAGGTCAGCCCAGGTGGCTCTGGGCATCCCATAAACTGCTTTTAACCCTAGACCTCAAGTGGTCTTGCAAGAATACCAGATATTGAGACCACAATTTCTGGAAAGTCTAAAAGAAAAGTTATACAGCATGCACAGCACACTACTCTGCTCAGTAGTCTGCGTGGCATTTAATATCCTACAAAAGCCATATCAGACCTATTCAATCACAAGTCAGACAAAAAAATAAATCCTAGAAAAAAAATGAAACCAACTCCATCACAAGTCAGACTACAATGTATTCTTATTCAATTTCCCATTATTTCATTGAGTTCATCACCACAATGATCTGGAAGAGTCACTCTAAGAGTAACCCCTTTCCCGCACATGAATCATATTGTGGTGATGTACATACTGACGCACTTGATTAGCCCATGATGAAAATCGGGATTGCATTGCATTGCCTTGAGAGCAGTCAGCTGCCATATGCATGCGCGTCTACTCCCTACTCTGCAGCTGGCTTCTCTCCATCTACGTCAACAGCAGCCGCTGCACTGGATGCATCACCTTCCTCACCCCCTTCAACACCACCCACCGCTGCAACCGCCGCCTCAGGCGCATCAATCGCAGTAGGGCTCTGCTCATTCATCTCTGCCACGTCAGCTGCTGGTGAGAGCTCTGCCGCAATGGGCGCATCAGACACAGGCTGCGGGGCTGGTGCTGGTGCTGATTCAGCTGGTGCCGGTGCTGGCGCAGGTGCTGGTGCGGGTGCTGGAGTGGCCTGCATGGCTGGCGCAGGCACTGGAGTTGGGACTGTTGCTGCTGGTGGGGCCACCGCTGGTGTGGGTGCTGGTGCTGGTGCTGGTGCTGATGCCGGTGCTGGCGCCTTTTCTACTGGTACCTTCTCTACCGCGACCCCATGGTTGGCGTCCACTGCCCCAGCCTTCTCCTGCCCTTTTTCCGATGCCACAACCTTCACAGCTGCATCCCCATCCACCTCAGCCACCGCCGCCTGGGCAACAGCAACAGCAGGTGCCGCCTGCTTCACCGGGGCAACAGTTGCAGCTTCTGAGGCGGGTGTTGGCTGACCCGATTTGGTGTCCTTGCCCTTAGCTTTCACTGCCTTGAGGCGGTCCAGCTTGTCCGCCTTGGTTCCCTCCCCTGTGGTTGAACCCCTTGTGGCCTTGTGCCCCGCACTGCCCTCCTCCTCCTTGATGCCCGCCATGGACTGGCGCTTGTGCTGGGCGCCACCTGGCACCGACACATAAAATAATAAACTAGTTATATAATTTAACAGTCAATTTAAAAGCTCAATGATTGAATTACGCAGCCTGTCCTTGAACAGGCAATCTTTCGCTGTACGCCATATAGTACCCGCATGCATGCACCCATATGGGGGGACTACACGTGCACACATGTGGGGGGCATGGCTAACCCTACACCCTACACCCTAGAAGTGCGCACCTGCTGTGGAGCGCCTGTGCGCAGCAGTGGGCATGCCGCCGTCAGCGCTGGCGCGCTTGCGACCTGCGGCCGCCAGTGGTGTCGTTGGCAGGGTGGCCCCGCCTGACCCATCCACAGTCACGCGCTTTCTAGCGGCGTGTGGGTGGGCGGGTGCTGGTGCAGCCTTGGATGCGTCATCTGGGAGTGTGCAGGGAGATGCCCAATGTTATGATCAGCATTGATTCATTGTGACAGTCCATTATATTACTTTGAAATAAGAAGAAGACAATGGATGATTGTCTTACGCAGGTATGCATACATAGTTGCACCCTTGCGTGCAACACATGCGGTGGTGACACGCTGCAATGCTGTTGCAACAAGTGATGAGCTTGAACAACATGGCGATCAACAGGATGGGAGCAACACTCACACACTGTTGCAGCCTGCCTCCCACCCCGCCACTTTGATGTCCCCTTGTTACATTTTTGGGTGTTTAGGGTAACTTTGAACCCTGAAACCTTAACAAACACCTTCCTGCCCTGCCTGCTGCCTTTTGAGTGTTGGCAGCGGCGACTTGAGTATCTCCCCCACAGTCATGCGCTTGGCCTGGCGCTGCGGGTCGATCTCAATGGCGGCGCGCTTGGCAGCCTCGTCAGCCTCAACCTGGACATGGGGGATATAATAATGTAAACATTATAATCTTGTTACAATAAAATGAATTATCATGCAATGGCGGCCTCAACCTGGATGTGGGGTATGTAAAAATTGAAATAGAAAAATAAATATAGAGTGATAATGATATATTATGCATTGGCGGCCCGCTTGGCAGCCTCGCCAGCCTCAACCTGGACATGGGGTACAGAGTGGATCATCATGACATAAGTGGCTGTGCACTGGGATTCTTGGCTGCATACCAATGTGCCTGGCAACAAAATGCTGGGGCATGCTGACATGCCGCAGGCGCACCACAATATGAGATGCGCACCCAATTGCAGATTGGGCATGCCCATATCATATGCCCACCACTACTAAACCCCGGAATTGATGTTGTGCAGGCATAGCAGGCAACAACATGATTTCATCTTTGCTCCCAATTTCCAACACACCTGGCGCAGGAATGACTCCTCCAATCGCTTGTACAGCGGTTTGTCCCCCTTGTGCACGTTGGTGATGCCCTTGCTGGCGCTTGCCTTCAGCTCCTCAATCACCTGTCGACACACAAATCCAGATAAGAGGGCTGAAAAACATGTCATCTGCAGGCAAGATGACGACGATTGTGCTAAAACCTGAAAGATAAAGGTGCAAAGATGATAGTTCCCCTGTCGTATTTTTGAACCACATAGGTAGATTGGCCTGGAGAAATGAATCGTAAGAATCATTTCTATTTATTTGCCCTGAGCTCCTCGTTCACCTTGTTTTTCTGTGCCGCCAGGTCATCGCGCTGCTGCTTCTCCTTGATGCGCTGCTGGCGGATGGCGTCGCCCTTGGCCACCTCAGCCTCCGCCCTCAGCTTCTCCTCCACCTCCTGAACAGGGCAATACGACTAGATCAAGTAATTACTCCAAACTTATAGCCAAAATCATTAGTAGTACTGCGCAGCGTGTCTTTGAACAGGCGCATCGGTCAGGTACTATGGGTACCCACAAGGTTGTTAGATGATAAGAGAGGGGTACCCGGTAACCGGTTTGCTAGCCCATGGCGCTGCTAGCAAACCCTTCTCCTTTAACCAGAGTTGCTTTTCCATGATGCACTGCTGGGGCATGGCAGTGTCCCTGGTCACACAACAGTTCAAAGCTGACACCCACTGGCACAGTTCAAAGCTGGTATGTCCTCACCACTTACAAGCTGACATGTATAATTGCATTGGCTTATCCTTGTGTGCCTACATACCGTTCATACCTTCTACTCAGGTGGCAAGATAGTGCTCCCATATACCTCCAGGGGACTACATGTACATACCTTGGCCTGTTGCAGCACTGCTGTCCTTGTGCTCCCGTACACCTTTAAGTGACTACATATATGCCTGGTATATGACTATATATAGATGCATATATGATCACATATATACCTTGGCCTGTTGCAGCAGCCTGTCCTTGTGCTCCTGCTGCTTGCGCTTGTTCTCGATCCACAGCTTCCTCTTGGCGATCTCGTCAGCTGTGGGCGCCGAGGGCACGTACCCCATCATCCTCTCACGCTGGGGGGACACAACTCGGGCAGGCACATTCCAGTCCCTCTGTGGGGCCTGGGCTGCATTTCCAGCTGGTGCTGGTGCTGCAGGTATTGGTACCACAGCTGGTGCTGCTGGGGATCCCGAGAGAGACATCGTGGAAGCTTGGAGGGGTACAACACGTGGATCCTGGAAAGAGACGAGTTCCAGTAAGGTGAACGACACGAAGCGAATTGATTGCCTTGAAAACTGGTTGTATTATGCCAGGACTCGGATAGTTGCTCTATGGATGCTGTTTTCCTTGAGAACTGGGTTGAACAGATCAAGATGCGGGTCAAGTCAAGCCGTATACGAGGGCTAAGGGTTGATACCTGTGTCAATATGGGTTTGTTGTTTGATGGTCTTGTGGTGATACGGGTTTCTTGTTTCTACGTTCGATCAAGGCCCTTGAGAAGGGAAGGGCTGTATGAAGGTGACATTCATGCATGTGTATTCCACTGCAGAATGACAGCAATGCCCAATGCTCAGGTCGGTCCTTGGCGAGACCTAAAAAGCTGTAAACTCAGTTGGGCGCGTACAGTGGCACTGCTCTTGTAACCACCTCTCTTGGAAGTACCTTTGCGACCCTCGGCCACTCCACAGGCTGCCACATGGCGAAACCGCAGTCCCTGCAGGCGCGCGCCGCAGGGTCAGTATATCCCTTGAAGCTTTCAGCGGTTGCAACCCACACTGCACTGTACTGTCAGGTATTAGGCTTCACAACCCTCTTGCTTCTTGCACTCATATTGGGTCTGCCACCCCTGTAATAGCCCCGCAAGCCTGGTCCCTTGCTGCATATGCATGCATGGCTGCTCGTTTGCAGACCTAGGCTGTTTACCATTGTTAACAAGGCACCATTACCTTCAACTGTGAAACTGTGACACAAAGCCCCACGTCACTTGATCTTTTTTCTGTACTGTGGACAAGGGCCTACAGGGCAACGCATATCGTGCGGTACTATTGATGCTATCAGCTCGAAGCGGAGAACCAGAGTTAGACGGTGCCGTTGAACATGGAAGAAACCCCTTCTACCTCTACCCATGAACATGTCCCACTGGGGCCAAGGCCGCACAGATGCAACGACCGAGTCGAAGATGTGGTTCAGGTTGGCAACCCATATGCATGCATATAGCACTGCCACGTCACAGTCCTTGCCGTGCGTGCTGCTGAGCCCTATGACTACAAGCATGCAGTGGCTTATTTCATCGAGAATGCTGTAAAACCCACATTCTAAAGAACACTCTTGCTACGTATATGGTGGGATTGGACCCCGCTCTAGTCATGCTATTTACAGAATGAAATCACGCCTGCAATTGATGTGGTAAATGTCACTGACACTTTGTACACGGCCACAGGCTGTTTTCACTATGGACTTCTCAGGCAAGTTCTTGCCGGCGTGGAGGATAATGCGGCGCTGCATGAAGTCGGAACCCGGGTGAGTGGGCAGGGCACCAAAGCCAGAAGAGCTAAACCCCAATATGCTGAACCCAATATGCTGTTGAACCTACGCATCCTGGTCACCTGATGCAGCAGTACGTACCTGGGAAAGCTAATACATGTATGTGGCCCCATGTGGTGTGGTGCGGGATGGTTCGCAAGGGGCAGGGCGCGTGCCACATGGGGTACATTACCACTGATACTTGGGGCCAGCGCTGAAGCTGACCTGGCTCTCATTACCTATGTTGCAATGTCATCACTGGTGCCGGATGTCATCACTGCAACCAGCTACTTCGCCAGTGCCTCAAAACCTCTGCGCCCCAAATGCCGCAGTTTCATCCATGCACACATACCCACCTTGCCCTGAGGGCCCTCGCCATCGTTGGCCCCTGCGCTGGTCCTTTTTTCATGTATATTCATGTTTCCTGGCACCATTTTCACCCCTGCCCTGCACCCTCACTGCGGCTGGCCTGGTGTGCAGGCAGGAGCCCACCGACAAGCACCTAGTCGTGAAGGACCCGGAGCGCTACCTCAAGCCCATGCTGCGGAAGCCGCGCAACCCGCCGCCACCTGGCACTTTGTGACCCGCACCGCCCTCCAATGCCACAGCCGCCCCGGAAAACTTCTTAAGGCCCACAGACGGCACCTTGTGACTCCTGATGCGCCCGCCACAAGATATATGCACCAGCAGGTCAGCAGAAAATCAACAGCAGGAACAGCGCCTGGATTGACACCAATGGCCACCTGTATCAGCAGACGCTTTACAAACCCCGGAGGCTGGTGTATCATGCCAGGCGGAGGGTACCTGAAGCCCCGGAAAGCATTGCAATCCACTGCCACCGGGCCCACAGCACTTTGTGACCCGCACCGCCCGCCAAAGCCACCTACGCCACAGCCGCCCGGGAATTTGTGGCCCACAGGAGAAGTCCCAGAGGCGTTGCATTGACAAGTTCCTGTGGTCCCGGGTTGCATCAGGGTCGGCATTGGACATGGAATGGCAAAGCATGTAGCGCATGCATGGCGCCAGGGGTGGTATTTTTTGCATTCGCTATGGGGATATTGCAGCCAATAGAAAACAATCCGTGACCTTGTTGATGGGGACCAGTGCGTATTTTCCTATAATTTTGGTGCGCTGGTATGGTTTAGGGTTTAGGGTTTAGGGGTTTAGGGTTTTTTCTTATAATTTTGGTGCGCTGGTATGAGACTTTACAGCAAATTTACACTGTTATCTCAGAGCCTGCTTCCATGAACAGCTATTATTGGCTTTGAAACAATAGTCTTGGAGCTACTGAAGGGCGAGTGCGGGACGCCTTGTATGGTGTGTGGTCGCTCATGTCTGGCTGATTGACCAATGACATGCCGTGCCTTACAACGTAGATTTAATGTGTGTGGCACAAGATGAGGAGCTAGGTGTCAGCCATATTGCACTGCGTGTCTTGCCTGAAACCTGCCAAAAGGGCACTTTCGTGCCAACAGCCTTTGTATGGGGCAAAGGGACGTGGGGGAAAGTAGGCAACGGGGGGGACATTTTAGGCTGACTTGTCGAGGCTCGCGAGCTTTCAGCCGTTGCATATGTATCGGTTGGCCCAAATGCACAGCACATTCCCATAACAAAGCAGTTGTAAAGCCTGCAGATCACACACAAATAGATAGCTCTCACGTAGCTGTCGAACTCCCTCGCACGTTGACATCAGCTGACGGTGCATCGACCCTAGCCAAAAGCTTCCGCAACCTTGTTCCCGCTCAAGATGGCGAGCATTGTAACCAGCAGCCAGTGCGCGAGGCCCTTCTGCCCTGTGGCAAAGCCAAATCACGGATCTGGGCACAGCCGTGGCGTTGCATCATCGTCCACGAGGCATCTGGCCAAGCCATGCCGGATGACAGTACGGGCTGCAGCAGCAGAGGAGGAGTCTGCCCCAGCAGCCCCCGACGTGGTCACCACAGGTCCCAACTTCAAGGCCGCCAAGGAAATTCAAGAGATCATGAAGATCTTGCCGCACAGGTGATGGCTGTTGGTAGCGGAACTGGGGGATGGGTCAGTCACTAGCCATGCACAATGCATGCAACAGGAGCGCATATTGACATGTTTTCCTGAAGCAAGATCTTCTATAGACCATAAGCTTGTTCACCAGAGCTGATCTTTGATAAAAAGGAGTGGGTGGCACTGCCTGTGTGGTTTGGTGGGTGACAAGGAAGGATGTCATGTGGCAACCCCCAACCTTGTCAAGCACAAAACATACAGGCTCACCTCACAAGTACAACTTATAATTAGCAGACCATGCGCATTCCTAAAGCGATGTACTTGCAACATATTCTGCCCACAGCTGCCCCACGGTGGTGGGCATCCATGCATGCATCCATCCCTGGCCTATTTTTCTGCCACATTAAGAGAAGGGCAGCCTGTGACTCTAGTGCAGACCACATTGCCTGCAATTAAATTTGTGCCCCCTGGATGTGCCAGCATCCTCATCCAGCTTCCAGATACCCGCCAATGTGCTTCGAGCCAATCCCAGTTACCCACCCCCTGCCTGCCTGGTGGACTCGAGCGATTGAGCTTGAAACTGGCAAATAGAGACCAACTTGGCTGCAAACTAATTTTGAGTACTGTCTTGGTATGCCGGCATCCTTATCAGAACAACCTTATCAGATACCGTGCATGAGACCTATTTTTCAACCCATGCAGGTTCCCTTTCCTGCTGGTAACCGGGTGTTGAAAAAACTCTAAACCCTGAAGCATAAAACCATGTCTCTTTGACCCGCGCAGGTTCCCCTTCCTGCTGGTGGACCGTGTGATCGAGCTTGAAACCGGCAAGTACGCTGTCGGCTACAAGAACATCACAATCAACGACAACTTCTTCCCAGGGCACTTCCCACAGCGCGCCATCATGCCAGGTGAAAAACCCTACACGCAAACCCTAACCCGTCGACCTACACCCTAAAGCGTGAAGGAAAACCTCTACCCAGGATAGTAGTCCCGATAGGCCATCATGCCAGGTACAACCCTTGCTGTAGGGCTTGCTGGGAGGGTTTAGGGCATGGGGACATTTCCTCCCAGGTGGCTTGCGTAGGGGTATAGGGTTAAGGCTGCAGCATGACAGGCTGATAAATGGGTGCAGTGATGCAGACTCAGCTGAAGTCAGCAATAGGGTGATACGCTAGGGTATACAAAAAGGATGGTCATTGGCAGCAGTGCAAAGGCACAGGGGCACTAGGAAAGGGCAGCAGCAGACTACAAGCTTCAATGCACCTCATTTTGAAGTACTTCAAAATGATATTGTTATCTTGTTTATTGTCGATTAAATCCAAGAGATGTAATTCATAGTTCTTTTAGTAAGCGAGGTGAATTCCTGTAGCAGCACCTCCAACATTTTAATGAGCCCGGGGTGGCTCCCTCTTGACTGTCTCAAAAGTTCCTGTAAACCTTCCTGGAAGAAAATCAGTGTTGCTAAAATTCAGCTCTTAAATATTGAATGTTGAATACATTTAAATGGTTGGCAAAATGTATTCAATGTAAATTATTGCTAAATTAATCAGCTCTGCACCTCCAAGCTGATCTCCACCTTGTATCCCAGGGACTTGTGATTAAATTTATATTTAATAAATCAATCAATACTATTATATAGTTCATATTAAAAAAACAAAGGTCTACTGCTCGCACCTCTCCAAGCTGGTTTTTGTGTCCTTCTGTGCCCCAGGGACCGGTTGCGGCACCTCAGGGATTTGCTGCTCGAACTCGGGGTGCTTGATGGACACCACATCCAGCTAGGAAAGGTGCAAGGTGCATTGTTACCTGATAGTACATGCAAGTAGTCGAACGGTTGACCATGCCTCCAGGTGTAGTCCAAGTGGCGGCACTTGCACAGCTGGGGGTGTTGTCGTGATCGATCTAGATGCCCAAACCCTAGATGCTGTGCCCTAAACCCGAAACCCTAAACCCTCAAGATGCTTTCAATTGTGCTCCAAGCAGGGGCCATTGCACAGCAGAGGGGGATCACCATGAATGAATCACATGCCTGAACTCTAAACCCTAAACCCTAATATGTGTCCTTAGGTGTTGTTCAAGTGGAGGCACTTGCGCAGCTGGGTGGCATCGTCATGATCGACCTGCTGGTCTGACCTCCAAACCCTGAACCCTAATACATGTCCCTAAACTCTAATGCGTGTCCTCAGGTGTTCTCCAAGTGGAGGCGCTTGCGCAACTGGGCGGCATCGTCATGATCGACCCAGCGGATGACGCATCGCAGAACAACTTTTTCTTCGGCGGGGTGGACAACTGCCGGTGGCGCAAGCCCGTGGTGCCCGGCGACACCCTGGTGAGGGTTAGGGTTCAGGGTTTAGGGTAATTTCTTGTGCTTCCGTGGGGTGGACAACTGCCGGTGGCGCAAGCCCGTGATGCGCGGTGACACCCTGGTGAGGGTCTTACTGCCATGAACACCGTGGCAGGGTGCATCAGCATGGAGGATCACTTTGTACTGGAGGGGGGGTTGGCGCTGTCCCGGGGGGGCCAGTGACGCAATGGTGAGGCTTGTCACGGTGCGGTGTAACCCTGCGCATGCGGCCACGCAACCACCCGCCCACCCAGCCCCCCAGCCCCCCTACTTTGCCGCTCCCCCCGACAGATGATGCGCGTGGGATGTGACCAAGTTCAGCAAACCCTGTACCCTGAACCCTAAACCCTAACGGCCGCCTCCCCCTTTGCCCCCCCATGCAGATGATGCGCGTGGACGTGACAAAGTTCAACAAACCCTAAACCCTAAGTAATAGCCCACTCAGCGCCCCCCTTTGGCCCCACCCCCCTGCAGACGAGACATGTGGACGTGACCAAGTACAACAAACCCTAAGCCCTGCACTGTCACCCACTCAGGGCCTCCCCTGTGCCCCCCCTTCCCCGCAGATGATGCGCATGGACATGACCAAGTTCAACAAACCCTAAACCGCAAAACCTCAACCCCAAACCCTAACCAGTCACCCACTCAGTGTCTCCCCCATGTGTCCCCCATCCCCTGCAGATGATGCGTGTGGACGTGACCAAGTTCAACAAGCGCTTTGGCATCTGCAAGATGGATGCAAAGGCCTATGTGGGCACTGACCTGGTGTGCGAAGCGGAGCTGACCCTAGTGATGGGCAAGTGAGGGCGTAATAATGCTCCCGGGGAGTTCGCCATGCGAGTCATGGCGGGAACAATGTGGAAGTCCAGGGGGTGTGCTGCTGCCTTGGGGATGCGCTATTTCTACATTGGCATTTGCTACATGAGTGCCAAGGCCTATGTGGGTACTGACATGGGGTGTGAAGTAGAGCTGACGCTGGTGATGGCCAAGTGCGGGTGCACAATGCTACCAGGCTGGCAAATTGAGGGCCTCGCCAGCATAAAACATCCGGCATGTGGGTGTGCACGGCATGCCGGATGCCGATGCTGGTACAGCTGTGTCCCAGATGCACACCGGCTGTGTCCCAGATGCACACAGCAATGCTGCATGATGCAGCATTGCTGTGTGCAAGCGTTGTGTGGTATCCATTTTCAAACCTTGCAGCGTTGCCAGTGTATTGGTGGATGTGCGTGTTGTTGTTTTTATCAAACTCTCCCAAGACAGATGTACTGCGCGTTGGATGAGTGCTTTCATACATTTTCTCAAAAGGATTCCTGCCATAAGTGATATAGAAGGAATGTCACTTTGAGACATGACGGGGATTGTCTTGCAAGGCCAATACGTCATCTTCAACAACATGCATATTTAATGTCATTGACAATCATTGAGTACCTTGCGCCATCTTTGACAAAATTTTACTCGTATGCTCAGTGACACATAACTTTGATGTCTCACTCGTTCACTAAATGTTGAACTTCAACATCTAGTGAACGAGTGAGACATCAAAATAGGCCTTTTTCACAAAATGAAGCAGCCAATTTCCACACTGCGGATTTTGAAAATAAGTCAGCGATCACCGCGCTTGTTCAAGACAAGTGCTGACTGCAGACTGATATCACCGATGTGTCACACGGATGTGGCACAGCTCGAAGCACATCTCAATTAATAGTATACCATGCTGTCATGTGCACTTGATCTACAAAACCAACCAACTCAACACAAGTTGAACTTGTACATGACAAGCGTCACACCTAAATTGGCGCAATGATAAAGAAAAGAAAAGAAAACAGACGCCAAAGGCGTAAATAGGTAAATAGGGCGGCATAGCAACTACGCATAGCCCCCAAGTCAAGTCAGTCAGGGAAGCCGTCCCTCGGAGGAAAAAGGTAGTGGTGGAGGGAGTGGTGGTACTGTGGGGAGCAGTGGAGGTGCCGGCAGGAAATAATGAAGGAGCACAAGCTCAACGCTCGCACCAGGGCACCACTGGCGACGGTTGAACCAGCCAACAAGGCTGGTCAACAAAGGTATTAACCAATAATATTATTTAAGCAACTGATAATAGGCAATTGACAACAGGCAACTGTAATAAATCAACGTTCAACAGTGGGACGTCTGATCTATTTGGTTTGAATCCCCCAAATGCAGCGGCGTTCCAAACATAAATAGAAACCATCAAATTTACTTGCTGCCTCCACCGATAATTTTAGTCAGAACTTCACTCCTAGGTGAATAAGCATGCAGGAAAAGAAAAAAAAGTATCAGGGGGTATTATAGCGCCGCGGGTCGGCCAAACACAATACCAACTCTCCGTTGAGTCAATAGCGACGCATGCTTGCGCAAAGTATCTTCCAGCATCCCCAACCCCGGCATCACAGTCTGAACAAACAGAATCACACCCTTGTTGAACATATTTCCAACGCCAGCCAGCGCATGAGTTTCCACGGGCACATCGAAGACTTTTGTTCAACAATTCGCTCGCTCCACCTGGCCTCATACACCTGGCTCAGTGACGCATAAATTGACGCTGGAGATGGTTGGCCAAGAAGACTGGCATGCAGCCAGAGTCCCATAGTAGGCAGGTAGCACATAACCTTCGGGACCTACTTTACCTTTGTAAAGCTTGCGAAGTGCATCCGCAGTCAGGTCATGGACCTCGCCTGTGCATGCGGGCCGTGAAAACACCTTGAGCGTCATGTTTTTGCTGCCAAAGTCGTTGAACTCCACCACCAGCTGCAGCAGGGGAGGCACAGCAGGTTCACTAAATTTATAAAGTTCATAACAAGTTAACATACAAAAATGGTACAAGCTATGCCAGAACAGGGCTGGTGGCGCAAGCTTGTGCATGGCTGATTGCTGATCTGGCTTTGCTGCTAGTACGCTTGTAATAATAATAATATTATACTAAGGTATAAAACTGTGCCAGGTTGGGGAAGCAACACAGGTCAGTGACGCGCGGTGGCGGGCGCATCCGGTGGCAGCACAAACGACAGCGAGGCTCGTCTAAGGCTCGCCAGCCTTCACGGCAAAGGCTTGCAGCTCAACTTGCATCAAGTGCCAAAACGCACCTGGTTGTCTTCACTGCCTGGCAGGTCGCGGCACAAGCAGCGCTGAACGCCCTTCAAGCCATACCCAGCGTCAATGCGGTCCCCCAAGGGAGGCTGGCCAGGGAGGGCCTGGGGGGCGGCCTTGAATGCTTTGCAAGCGGCGGCGCTTTTGGCGATCCCAGCGGGGTAGACATCCAGCGAGGGGGGGTACAGTCCCGGGTCATTAGTATCCCGCTGCGGATGGGGTTGTGGTACACTTCAAGCGGTAAGTATGGCTATCTACAAAGTGGTTTGTTACCAGCACGCCTGTGCATGCATGGCTTAATAGGGTCCCACAAAATCGTTGCAGTGAGCCTGCATACACTTGAAAAGGCCATGCGGTGCATTAAATGCGAGCCCCAATGCAGCATATGTGGCACAAATATGCACAATCAACTTGTACTTGATTTGTGTGTACATCACTCACGTGCCACCAGGTCTGATTAAAGACAAAGAACCCCAGCCACATAAGCATCAGCCATGCATGTGTACCATGGAATCCTATATATTTATGGGCTTCACCAAGATAACAGGAATTGGGTGGCAGACACTAAAATCCATGATCCTGCTACCTCCACTTTCATACACATATATATGACTCCTTAGCAGCCTGAAATGTCACCACTCACATTAAGTAGGCATCGGGGCAAGACATCGCAAAGCCCCTCCGAGGGAAACTTCCCGTAGCGGGCATCTAAACAGTCCAGCGCATGTAATTTCTCAAAATTCACATCCTGCGGCATGGTGCACACATTAGGGTCAAGCCCAGGGTGAATAAAAGTTGCAAGTTCCAAAGAAAGGCATTCCAAGCCGCCATTGGCTTGTTGCCCTCTGCGCACCTCCTGGGCGCATATAGGGACACGAAGTCTACAACTTTGTTCACAACCAGACCAACAAGACTGAGTAAATAGGCCTCACATACAGCAGGCAAATGCAGAGCAACACCACACCCAGGGTGAGTACTGAGTACAAAAAAAACAAAAAAATTTAGTGGCGCGTCGTAAACACATGGTATACTGTAGTCCAAGGACGTGGAGTTAGCAAATAGGATAGCCATACCCTCCTGCCTATCCCTTGTCCTCTACCACACTTTGCTGGTATAATTACCAAGTTAAGTCCGGGGTATTCATGTGGCTTTGCACACCCCCGTCGCGCGACACAGGCGTGCACCCACTTGGCATGTGGTTGGGGGTGGCTAGGGTGGCATGCGGTGCAGTGTGTGCGTGGGGAGCTGTATGCGTTGGTCGGTAGTGGACACAAAGGCAAACAAGTAAACGCGCATAGGCAACAAAGAGAAACAAACAATTGCATAGGCACAAATTGAATACATGGTTGCATTCACATTGAAATATATGCCCATGCCATGCATGGAGCGCTTGGAATGGAATCGTTGTGCGATTGAACACCAGCCCTGATTGGCTGTCAACTGCCGAGCTCCTGAGCGGTGCACATTGCATTGCAGCCTTACCGTAGGGGCTGGGACATAATAGGGGCCTTGACTTAGGACTTCCCAGGAATTCACGGCCAAGGGACGCTGACCCGGACAACTGCTGCAACAGTCCTCGAAAAAGGGGTCGCAATCTAACCCATCGGTAGGGTGGAAGGGACAGCAGCCGCGCTGATCCTCACAGGAGCTGCGAGAAAAGGCAGAAATGTCTGAATAAAGCAACCTTTTCATAATCCTGGAATGACAATAACCCATTATTCCTGAAGATCACACGAGTTGCGGGCAGGGGTAAAAACAATGATGGGATCACAACAACCACTATTACAAAACGGCAAGTCTTGGGGTTAGGTCTTTTGCAGCCAAAACCTTGGACAACTTGGGGGTATATGAACCCATTGACTTTGTCATGCGTGTCAAGTGCCATGAGAACCGAAAACGGTTCGCGATTTTTTGGCTTCTTGTGACCGGTTCAGGTGACGTGGATCCCGTGGGACTGCCAGTGGAAAATAAAAACAAAAAAAGTAAAACTACCAGTGGATCACGTGGACTGTCAGAAGCAACACATGGCCCAGCATTGCAAGCAGTCCCGCGGTCTGCCCCAACAAACACGCGCAGCAGGTGTGCTTGTGGGTGCATGCTATGCATGCGCACGTACCCGCAGCGGCCAACATCAAAATACGTCGACGGGAGTCCCCATTTGGTGGGTACTGCATACAACCCCTCCTTGCAGCTGAGGCACCTGTTTAGCCTGAAGAAGCAAACCGCGGGTGATGGGGAGCGGGTTCATCCGTGCGTGGAACATCACAGATTCCACATCTCTGATGTCGTTGCGGCGACTCCCAATTTAAATTTGATGAAAAATTGTGAAGGAAATAGGCACGACCCCCGAACTACAGCAATTGCAAATTGTTTAAACAGGAAGTACTGGACAGCATAAAAAACGGTATCGTGCTGCAGGGGCATAGGGACATTGCAGGGGATGCTTACAGTGGGGTTGGCTACACGTGCAACAAGTGTGGGGCAGGTCCAGCATCGGGGTTTGGGGTTTGGGGTTTAGGGTTTGAGGTTTAGGGCATCACGCACGTGTCGCATTTTTTGCATCCCTGGGGGCAGGCCCAGCAAAAGGGGGTGCACTTCTCTAACCCCAAGCCAACAGCGACCAGGTACGTGCGGCCAAACGAGACCATTGTAGGAAAGTCAAAGGACCCCTCATATATTATACCGTCTTGGGGTTTGGCTATGACGGGCCTGTAGCAAGTCCACCGCACCTGCGGAAAGACAAGTAATGAAAAACGCTTGGTCATATACAAGCATTAAACACAATACTTATCAGAGGGCACCAGATGTATTGGGTTTAAGTGGAATAAGTATAGGGGTTTAGGGGGGCCTCAAGCACGTGCATGCCACTTGACATACCAAAAGTTGTACAACACGAGTCTGGCTTAGGGCTCAGAAGTATGGGCACACTACTTTGGATACGTGGTTCCTGCAGGACGACGCCGAGTTTAGGGTTTAGGGTTTTAGGGATACGGGCGCACCACTTGGTTCTTGCGGCACGTCAATGGATTCTTGTATTTGGCGTACAGCGTCACGCCTGCGTGAAGGTCTCACCGTTAATTGAGTATGGGATTAATCCTATGGAGTATTAGAATATCACAACATGGAAATATTCCAAGACAAAGGCGCATGGGATGCTTGCAAACCTCGGCGTCTGCACCGTTTGGCAAAACAAGCTCTAGGCGCCACACAGATCCCGTTGGACACAGTGCAGTATACCAATCAATTTACGAACAATTGTTTTTTAACAAAACATTTAAATTGGCCATCTACACATCTAGTCACAACTACCAAATTTAAATGTTGTCAGGGCCCAGTGCTTTGCATGCATAGTCGCGTGTGTGCGTACAGGGCGCCCTGCATGCGTCGCTTGAATTGGCCGGCTGCTAACCCTAAACCCTACTGCCTAGTCAGGGACAGGTGCTCAGGGAGGTGCCCCTCAACCCCTCAACCCTTAAACTCTGATGCCTACTGAGGGACAGGGTCTCAGGTGGCACGGCTGCACAGCATGCTTTGGGCACCTTTCAAGGCCACGGCGCGTGTGACGGGTTTTGACCCAAGTATTTTCTTGGTTACCGCAGCGCCGTATCTTGCAATGTTGACAATCTCCTTCGCGTTGTACAGCCTCCCCTTGCGTGACACAAAGGTGAAGTGGGTGCACTTGGGGGTGGAGGCGCACAGGGCAGCTACCTACAGAGGGTGAACAGTGGGTTAACAGAGGTATAACAGAGGGGAACTAAGGGGAGATTTATGCAAAGGTGCTGTGCAAAAGGATCACGATGTTGGTGTTGCCGGTGACATTGATCAGCCGCTAGCTAGCAGTATTATTGATAGTGATAGTATTCAATAGCACTTTGCGGTGTTGCAAGCTAGGTGTGCAAGCACAGATACTGCCTGCGAGACGTCTTCACGCAGTTGCCTCCACAACAGTGACTAGACTAGACGCGTCATTGGGAGCCCTAGACACTGGACCCTACACCCTAAACCAGTCTAGCCACTCGAGTCTAATCACACCTCCTTCAGCGAGTCCTAGACCCTAAATTCTCAACCCTGGACCCTGAATATACATTCCTATACCCTACATTTCTAACGGGGCTAGGTACACGGGGCGCACCTCCTTGAGCGAGCCAGTCAGCTTGCATGCTGGGGATTTCTTGCCGCACCCCCCATGGATGACGCACGTAGAGTTGCACTTGGTGTAGTCAATGGTGACGTCAGCAAAGGATGCGAAACAGAAGCTTCCACTGCAGACCGTGAACCTGTCAGAGGCCTCCACATCTGCAACGCCAAAGGGGTTTAGGGTTTAGCGGTGAGGGTTTAACAAAGGTGACAAGGCACGCACGGTGTTGGTGGGGGCTGGTTGGTGGAACCTACAGGTACCACTAGCTGCAGGTCACCACGTATGAAACTGTGGTTGGAGGTAGAAAGTGGCTGGGAGTGCAACTAGGTAGAGTGCACATAGGCAGAGTTTGCCTTGGCGTAGTGTGTGTGTGCAATGCAAGAAAGGGGAACTACGTGCACCGTTGTACTTGTATCATTTGCTAGCCTAGGCCTAAGGTATCACTGGACCTATAGCCTACCAGTTGGGCACAAGGCAAGCCTGCAGAGACGTGCAAACACAAGTGTATGCAAGTTCACGGGTGCTGCAAAGCTTCAACGCTTCGGAAGTGGATAGCGTTGAGTAAGTTGAGTCAGGAATACAACAACCAATCTGGGTAAAGAGGTGGGTGCACGACACGTACATCCCTCTCGGTTGTCGCTGCCGAAGGTATATGATTGGCACCACGCCTTATGCTGAGTGGTTAGAAGCATAAGCCAGAGGGCCCACGTGAGGCGAAACCCTGTCCTTGCCCCTGAAGCCATGGCGGGTCCCTGGTAGCCTGTCGCAAGCTAGGTGCAGCCCGGGGCTCGACACTTGAACTGCAGAACACAGGCAGTGGTCCAGGTAGCGATGGCCGGCGACAGCAGCACAGGAGTGCACAGGGGGGTGTACAAACCCAACCGCAAGCCAGCTGTCACAGGCTGTGACTCACAGCCGCACCCTTTGTGGGCACAATCACAAAGGTGGGGAGGGAGAAGACGCGCGGGATATTATCAATTCGTCATAGTACTCCACGGTACTGTGAGAGACGTCACACCAACGAGGAGACGTCAACCGATGACAACTTACATCATGATATCACATGTTACATGGTCCGGGACAGAATATCGACAAACATTGGGCCACCCAGTGGGGAACATTACCCTAAACCCTATGGGGCTTCACCAAGGGTAATAATTGTCTGGCGTTCCATTACCATCGTCTGCAGGCTACAGATTCCTCAATTCTGCACATTTTGCTAGTCCCGCCTGCCATTGTGCAGACCTTCAAAGCATGCCCCGTGCCCCCCCATGCCCCATGCACGCTGCAATGCAGAAGCTGTCCTGCCTGCTTCTTAGCCGTGTTCATTCACCCGTCTTCCTCCTGCTCCCTATTAATTGCTTCTCCTCCTAGCCATGTTCATTCTGCGCTGCTGCTAACCCCTACCCTTCCGGGTGGTTAGCTGACAGCCACACTCGTGGGGGTTTCTTGCGTGCGCCCTCCCCTCCTTGCCGCCTGTGACAGCGTTAACCCCCCTCCATTGCCGCCTGTGGGCCGCACCCCATTGGCTCCCACCTCCGCTGCATGGCTCTGCGCGCTGCTGGGGCTGGTTGGGGGCAGGGGGGCAACCTCCTCCTGCAGGGGTGAGGGCAGACGTTGGATTAGGGTTTGGAGGGCTGACGGGTTTGGTCTAAGGTTCCAGTTAGGGTTTGGGGGCAGGGGCGCAACCTCCTCCTGGAGGGATTGGGGCAGACGTTGGATTGAGGCTTGGGGTAGGGTCCAGTCAAGGCTTTGGAATGGGGGCCTTATGGGGCCACCCTCGCCCAGCACGGGATCCACATTGCAGACATATTGGCACGCACGCCCCGATGTTTCACCTCTGAAACCACCTGGCACTGGCCATTCCTCTCACCCACCTGCAGGTTGTGGTACGCGCGCAGCCGCTGCCTCTTCCTGTGTATGCGCACCAGCGCCAACCCCACCAGCGCCACAGACACCGCAATGCCTGCTATGCCGGCATACACCAGCCAGTGCAGGTTGTGGTGGGAGGGAGGCGGGTATGCGGTGGCCACCTGCGCCTCGCCCACGGGCTGTGCGGTGATGTCTAGGGCCTGCGGTAGGAGGGTGGGGGTGAGGAGAGGTATGTAGGGTTTAGGGTCCAGAGTACAGGGTTTAGGGTTCAGAGTGGGGACTCGTGCCTCATCCACGGGCTGCGCAGTGATGTCCAGGGCCTGCGGGCAGGGGTGGGGGTGAGGATGTGGCATCGAGGGATGTAGTATTTAGGGTTTTAGGGTTTAGGGATGGGACTAACGGCTCACTCGCTGGCTGAGCGGTCATCAGATGCCATCCGCACTAAGAAAAACCCTAAACCCTAGTATTATCTGCATTCAGCTTCTTAATAATTCTTAGGATAGCAACCTACCCACTGGGCCACCTGCCCCTCCCCCAACACCAAATCAAGATACCTAAAAGGAATTCAGACAGATGCATCCCCAGCTCCTGCCCTCTCCCAGGGATGCACCCACCTTTGCCGTGCGCGTGAACGTCCTCGACCCCAGGCTGCGCACTTTCTCATCCGCGTTCAGCTTTTCCACCTCCATGGCGGCCTGGATCTCCTCGTCAGTGGCGTTAGCGGGCAGGGGCACCCCCAGGGTGGCGGTCACGTTGGCAGCCAGCTCCCTGCGCGCCACCTGGCGGATGCCCGTGACCGCCACGTCGCCCACGCTGATGTTGAACGCAGACGCGGTGTCGACCTGGGGGCAAAATGGTCTTAGTGAAAAGAATTGTGAAGTCTACATTATGCAGTTTGGTTTTGAAGTTTGTTGATTTCGTTTTATACCCCCTGGGGTTGGGTGTGTGTTGCGGTCATGTTGGCGGCCAGCTCCCTGCGCGCCACCTGGCGGATGCCCATGACTGCCACGTCGCCCACGCTGATGTTGAACGCGGAGGCGGTGTCGACCTGGGGGCAAAATGGCCTTAGTGAAAAGAATTATGAAGTCTACATTATGCAGTTTGGTTTTGAAGTTTGTTGATTTCGTTTTATACCCCCTGGGGTTGGGTGTGTGTTGC
>JAULBX010003221.1:78838-140080 GCA_032358255.1 Heterotrichella gracilis
GGTCATGTTGGCAGCAAGCTCCCTGCGCGTCACCTGGCGGATGCCCGCCACGTCGCCCACGCTGATGTTGAACGCGGAGGCGGTGTGAACCTGGGGTAGTGGCGTATCATTTTGAATATTGATACGAAAAAATTGTTACACCCATTATATATTGTATGCCTTGGACCTGGGCCCAGGGGATTTGCTGTACTCCTGAGCTTGGTCATGTTGTTACCGCTCAGCAGCACGCCAGAGGACACAGTGGCTGCTGGAAAGCATACCAGACTTTACATAGTGGATGATGAGGCGCCCGCCGCAATTCATGCAAGAAGCATCCCTTTTCTATAACACATACCCAAAAACATTCCACGCACCTTGATCAGGTTTTCCAGGATCGACTGCGCGCTTGCGTTCACCCCCGATCGCAGCTCCACCTCACTCAGGTCGGTGCCGTTGAGCAGCACCCCAAACGACACGATGACCGCATAGCCGCCGCTGGCGCCTGACACGCTGCCACCAAGGCTCACGCCCACGGTGCAGGCTGCAAGGGGGAAAAGGCAGATGCTAAGGTATACATGTACGCCGCCGCAGTGCGTAGGGCAGGGAGTCAGCAAAGGGAAGGGCATCACTTCCTTGTCCAGTATGTTCCTGCCAGTCCAGTGGGGCAGGCACAGGGGGTTGAGAGTCACATGGATCTTTTACTACTTTACTTTCATTTTACTTCAATTTTCAGCAAAAGTATTTTTGCTTTTATTCCCATTATTTTCCCTGCGCCCCTCACCTTGTGACCCATCCTCCAGAGTAGTGGTCCCCTGTCCGCACAGCGAGCACAGCTTGTTGCCCGTGCTTGCACTAAATGTCCCCACAATGCAGTGCTTGCATGAGGAGGACCCCCACACAAAGGTGTAGGTGCCGGCGGCGCAGGGCAGGCATTTTTCGGTTGCCGGCAGGGGTGCGAAGGATCCCGGGGAGCACAGGGAACAGGCTGAGGAGTTGACTGCGGGTGCTGCCCAGCCTGGGGGGCAGGTGGTGCAGAAGGGCTGCTGGGAAGGGGGGCGGGGCCAGCCTGCATGGGGGCAAGGATGGGGTTGCTGGTTGATTGTGTGTCAGATGCACAGGTGGTGCACAAGGATTGTTGAGAAAGGCAGGCAGCAGAGCGGGAGGACGGCAAGGGACCATGCACGTTTGCATGTGGAGCCCATATGAGCGCATGGCAGAGCAGCCAACAATGACACACTTCCGTCTCACCCTCGGCAAGGCGAATACTTTGCCATCAGAATGCATTTTTTGGGTTTGCATGAACGTTGTGTACCAATGATGAAACCGGGGGCGGGGGGTAAAGAGTACACTACTTGGTCCCCAATCCCTGTGCACTTCTAATACCCTTACCTTGCTCAGTGTCAGATGCCAGTGGCTGCCCCTCGTCAGCGCCCTTGGCCACTCCAGCCCCCACAGCAGCGCCTGCGGTGATAACCCTGCCTGCCAATGGGGGCGAGGGCCACTTGGCCGCAGGCGGGGGTGGCAGGGGCTGCGCTGCGCGTGTGAGGTACACGTGGTAGATGGCCGAGGTGATGTCATCCTCTGCAATCACCACGATCTGGAGGTCGATGGTTACGCCAGGTTGGAGGCCGATGATGTAAGCATCAGGGAGGGTGGTGGTGGCAGAGCTGCAGGGGTGCGGGGAAAGGAGGGGGTGAGGGCGGGGGGTAGGGTGGAGGTTTGGGGGTGAGGTACACGTGGTAGGTGGCCGAGGTGATGTCATCCTCTGCGATCACCACAATCTGGAGGTTGATGGTCACGCCAGGTTGGAGGCCGATGATGTAGGCGTCGGGCAGGCTGGAAGTGGCAGAGCTGTGGGGTTGGGAGCAAGGGGTGGAGTGAAGAGTGGGGTTCGGAGTGACGCTGGGGTTGGGGAAGGGGCTGGGCATGGGGTGTGGGTAAGAGACGCAAGTCACCCCGTATCCCACCTCAAGCACCACGCGTTGGGGTTGGAGGTTGGAGTGGGTTAAGAAATTGAGTGTGGGAAAGAAAACAGCAACAGGGTTCACTCACAGCGCATCACCATCAGAGCTGCACCCACCCCCATGAACCAGTTTCCCCCTTCCTCCACATACACTGGATCCCAATTTCACCCCCTTGCCACCCACCTGTCCGGCCGCTGTGCAGTTGTGTCCTCCAGCCTGTCCGCCATAACGTCCCCCCCCTGGGACAGCACCTGCCCGTTTATTTCCACTCGTATGCCCCCCACACCGCTGAATGCCAGCTGGCTCTGCAGGCTCACCCAGGCGGTGCCGTAGGATGCGTTCACATGGTACGCCACGCTGGAGTTGCAGGGGGAGTACTGCAAGGTAAAAAGAAAGAAGAATAAGGATTACATAATTGAACCTTGCGGCGGGCTTTTCATAATTAATTCTGTTATTCTGCTATAAATGAAAAGGATGAGGAAGCCACGCAGGACTTACAAGGGGATACTGAAACAAAAAACATGCCCCGTCGAAATAGCTGTGTTGTCAGTGATTGCATCTTGAAGATTTGACAAAAAGGCACCAAATTGATAGCATTAATACTTTGACTGTTTTTGGTGGCAGTAAATCAATGATGTCCCTCACATGCGTTCCAGTGAAATTCCAGCGATTGCACTGGAACGCATGCAACTAAGCACCTAAATTCACAGCGCTGCCACCTTACCAGCAAGGGCAGGGGCTCGTCTCCCACAGTGAAGTACTGCGACTGGGGCGAGGCCACCGCGCCGCCCAGCGGGAATGGCACCCCCGCCGCCGCCTGTGTGCTTGACCCGCATATTGAATAGCTGTCTCCCGATGCAGTCATGTTGATCCATGCCAGGTGGGTGTGGTCCATGCGCGCGCGGCGCACCAACGACAAAACATAGCTTTGCCCACCTGGGTTCATGAATCCCTCTTTCTCCTGCACATTTGGGCCAGGTGGAGGTTACAACTTCGGATTGCTAATTGCCCTGGTCTCTAGTTGCACCTGTTGTCCTTTCGCAACCCCTGGTGACCAGGATTCGTTGAGGGTTTGGGGTTAGAATTTGTGGTGGTGTGGCCATGCAGATGGGTGTGGTCCATGCCCGCGCGGCGCACCAGTGGCACTGCGTAGATGTGCTCGCCTGAAGAATGGTGCTCTCCTTGCCCGAGCTGCAAGGGGAAAAAAGAGGGTGTATAAGCGGGGCAGTCACCCGCTGGGGTGCTACATTGCAAGCACAGTGGCACGCGCGCTGGTGGCGGGTAGGAACGCATCAAGAGAAACCAGGCCACAGCGCTCATTGGGAACACGTAATTGTGCTGTGCAAACCCACGCCTCTCATCGTTTAAGTTTGTCCCCCCTTAAGCAATGCATGCAAATACAGCTTTCCACTCTTGCCATTCCACTCCTGCCAACCCTCACCTGCAGACCCCCTCCCTGTGGCGGCGCCACGTGTATGGTGAACTGGTTCTGCCCCGGCACCAGGCCCTGCACCCGCCAGGTGGTGTTGCCACATGGCACCACCTCATCCGCGCTGCTGCTGCCAGCTGGCAGGGAGGCGCTGCTGCTGCAGCGGCAAGGGCAACTGCTTTAGGGTTTAGGGTTTAGGTACTAGGGAGGTGCTGCTGCTGTTGCAGGCACCAGAGTCACAGCGTGTTTCAAGCGCGTGCATGGAATGACGAGGAAATGGCGATATTGTGGATGGTGAGCTGATATGGTGGTGGTGGTGCAAGCTGTCACACCCTGTGCAAGCAATTGCTTTCGATTTAAAAACATACACAACCACAACCCCGGCACACACACAATGGCATCCCAAGACACCCCACCCACACCCCACCCGCACCTGTTTGCGCCCTTGGGCGGCCAGCGCTCCAGGCGCGACACCACCGTCCGCCCCTCCTCCACCCCCTCGCACCCCTCGCACGCGATCGCGTACGCCCGCCCCGCCACCGCCTTCAGCGCCCTCCCCGTCCCCGTCTCGGTAACATTCACCACCCTGCGCCCGTCCTGAAGCTGGATGCACACCAGAAGGGACCCTACCCCCGACCCCACCACCGCGCCAAACTCGGTGGCGTTGTCCGCGGTGGGGACCGACACCAGGGTGGTGTTAAGGTCATCCAGGACCACGCGTATTGTGGAGTCCAGGAGCAGGGCCGAGGTGATGTGGGAGTCGGAGGGCGCATCCGCAACGCGCCCCGTGTACACAGTGCCTGGCGGGCAAAAACCCAGTACATGTATTAAAAATTCAGATAATTTGATTCGATTATACGAGGATACATAATGCAGGCCACGACATGCACCCCCACCACACGGGTAAGACATGTCACCATTGAAATATAATAGAATAACCAATAACAATGCAAACAGTTCCAGAAGAGGGTTTGTACACCATACCTAGCAGGCAAAATTAGTTATAGACAATACAGAGCAATTGAAAGATGCGTAAGGACGCAGCCTGGACATGTGCCTTCTTCCTTAATAGGGGGTTAGTAAAGTGGAGGACTTCACCATCCTGTCCACTACCATACTTAGCGAGCAGTTGTAACCATCCACGCCCTGTGTGCTATTGACTCACAATATTTTAAGGGGTTTCCATTTTTAATTCACCCTACCATACCTGGTGGGCAAGAACTGCTTGGCGCAGCATGTGCAAGACTGCCTTGTAATCTGGCTGCATCGCTGGAACGCATGTAACTAACTAATACAACTAGGTAAACCTTATAAATGCTAGTATCCTGCTAAAAGACCAAAGCGAGTGTGGTCTAACTTACCTGGCGGGCAGGTGTGCCGGTCCACCCCAAATACATACAGCGCGGTGGTGTTGCCCGCCTTCTCTACACGCGCGTTCCAAAAGGGGTCAAGCTGCAGCCCCAAGCTGTATTCTGCTGTGAGGGGCACGCTGTCCCAATCCACCTCCACCTCCAGGGATGCGTTGTAGCTGTCGGGATCCCAGCGCACAAACCCGTTCTGCTGCGCCTGGGAGATGAAGGCCTGGTCGATGGGCGTGGTGGGGAAGAGGCCGTACCTGGGGACCAAAGAATTGGGGTTGGGGTGTGCATATGAAAGGCACATAAAAAAGGCAGTTGGTCCAGCCACACGTGTGGATGTTTGCACAGCCCAGCAAATGCACTCGGGAGCAAGTGTGTGGCCTAATCACGACATTCCATCAATGCTTGGTGGGAATATGATACAAAAATATATTACGAAAAAAAGAGATTGCGTACTTGAGCACAGAGAGCTCGGTGGGGTCCCCATCCACCACCTCTAGGGTAATGGTGGCAGGGTTGTCCCCCCTGTACACCGCTGCCCTGGGCTGGAAGCCAAAGAGGGGCGCGTGCGTGAAGTTGGTGACTGTGATGAGGGTGGCGTTGCTGAGGGGGTCGATGTCTGCATGCGTGGCTGACGCAAGCTGGACCGAAATGGCGAACTCCATGCCAAAGGTGGGGAGATCCCACACGAGCTGCACCGTCACATGCTTGAGTCCAGTTTCCCCAGGTGCCCAGCGCAGCACATTGTCACGCAGCATCTGCGCAGCAATAATGTTGTGTTGCTGCAACCTGTGCAAGACTGCCTGCTGATCTGGCTGTATTGCTGGAATGCATGTAACTGACTTACTAACCAGCTTATGAGACCTTGGTGTGGGTAGACACCAGGAGTATTTTACTCACCTGAATATGTAATGTGAATAAATCCCTCGTGTACCTGGTGCATTCTAAGATATAACGGCTCCCCAGGTGGTAGAAGTACGCTTTATTAATATAAAGGTGTTTTGCTGGAGTGATATTTTATACAGGCTGACGTGGAATTTAAACCACGTCGCACATTTGCTTCCACGCTTCATTAATATAAAGGTTTTGTGTGTATTCAATTGAGATACTTCCAAAAGAAACAAAAAATGTTCATAATACAAATATGGCCCGCACCACTTTCAGCTCGTGATCCGGTGCGTAGTCCATTGCGCGCGCCACATGCAGGGCTGCGGTGACAGGCAGGCTGCTTGCCCCCTCCAGTGCCACCCCCACGCTGACGTTGGCGGCGCTGCTGGCCACAGTCATGAGCTCCTGACTCATGCTCAGCAGGGGGCCGCTCACAACGAGCACCTGCGGGGAGGGAATGGGGGCATGAGGAGAGGGTGGGAGTGCATAAGGGGAGGGCGTGAGAGCGCGAGGGGTATGAAGGTTTGAGGGAGGCCCGAGAGCCTGATGGGAGGGGGCGGCATGAGGGCCTGATGGCCCCTGGTGATGCTCAGGGGAGGGAATGGCAGCATGAGGGTAGGGCGTGAGGGCCTGAGGGGAGGGCAATGAGGGCCTGTTGGAAGGGGAGGGTATGAGGGGCTGCCAGGAGAGCATGGTGGGCATGAGCCAAGCATGGGCACCCCAGCATGGCAATGCCGCCATAGAGTCAGTGCGGTACGCGTTGGCGAGGTGACAGGGGCATGAAAACGGGATTTCCAAGTGCACAAGCACAGTGCGCATGGAAAGTGGTCACGGTGTAGCTGGGAACCACTGGTTGTAGGTGGCATGGCGCAACAGTGCATCACTCTTAGTTGCTCGTTATCAACGCACATGTCACCATCCATGCAATGTTCAGTGCAAGCAAGTGTTACCACTGATCAGCGGTGATCCCCTACAATCCCCCACGCCAGGCAGTCATCAGTGCAGCAGGTGGCCAGTGGTAATTGATGATCGCTGATCACCATGCACTTGCTCTTTCCTCCAAGCCATATGCAAATCAGCATGCATTCACCATGCATGCATCCCCTTCCCCCGAGGGCTGGCAGCCAGGCCTTACATTTGATGCATTCCTGGCAGCGGTCTCAAACCCAAACTGCTGCCCGTTGAGCGACACCCCGACTGTGTATTCCCCTTGCGGCATGCTCATCCCCGACACAACAGCCGTGAGCCGACTGCTGTTGCCGCCACCTGAAAGCTGCGCGGGCAACACCAGCTGAAACGCGCTGTCATCCACACTGATCAGCTTGATGGCGGGGCGGCCCTGTGGCAGGCAATAAGGGCACAGCCTCGTCAGCAGTGGCGGGTCCATCCACAGCATGAATACTAAAAAATGTAGCGAGTGTCCCCACGGCAACCATGTGACACCTCTCTGGTATGCTTCAGAAGACACCCAGCTTGAACCAGGGTGTGAACCCGCTGCCTCAAGCTGGGTGGTATGGCATGTGTGGCGTGCACTGCGGCTCGGAAAAATCCAAACAGGGACAAAATGGTCAACAGCGGGGGGTCCTGAGTGCAGCACAATTTAGCACACCTGGGTCACACTGACAGGCTTGGACAGCGACACCGTCAGCACAGTTTGGCCGTAGCGGGGTGCGTTGCCTGGCGCAGTTGCAGTTATCCTCGGCTGGTCATAATAGTTGTACTGGAGGGAGTGCCGGCAGCCCTGTTGCCACTGGATTGTCAGGTTGGCTGTGTAGGCGGTTCGAGGCTTCCATGCAGGAGACTGGCAGGTGGCAGAGGTGGCGTTGGCCACCAGTGCTGTCACGGTGGAAAAAGAGCCATCCGCCGCTGTGAACATGCATTCAAGGCCTTTGGCAAACCCTGTCCCCAGGATGAAAAGAGTTGTGTTCCCTTGCGTGGGTCCTGATAAGGGGGTGACCCGCGTGAGCCGCAGGGGCTGCACCACCCCTGACGCCAAGCTCGTGGGAAAGTAGGTAAGTTCACCTGCACGTGCCATGCACCACCAAGGGTTCAACTTTGCTGCCAACAACACGCCGGTGCCAAGCAGTAAGCAATACAACAAGGGGTTGCTAACACCATACCTGAGACAGTGACTACGGGTATGAAGGGTCCTTGCCCTGCTGGCAGCTGGCACTTCAAAGACAAGCTGGAGCTTGCAAGCGGGGTTCCCTGCGCAGCAGCTGTCTGTCAAGAACCGTTTTCTGGAGTCTAATGTGCTTTAGCCGTGCACCCAGAAGGTATGTGACACGTACAGACACTACACGTCCAGGCAGATGTGACAGTACCTGCACAACTTCTGCAGGCCATGCCACCTCAGTGGCAGGTACCAAGGTGCAGGTGGCATTGGACGGTATCGGGGAGTTGGTTGATATGTTTATCAGCAGAGACGGCTGGTCATTAGCTATGCAGAAAGTTTGCTGGGGCACTGTGAACGCCCTGACACTGCTCACTGCGCCTGTCAGCTGCACAGCAAGGGAGTTAGTGGAGTAAACAGCCGGTATCTGCCAGCTCATGTCAGATGCACAGAGGGAAAAACGCCTTGAGAGGCAAGGTGACGACAGGACCAACCTGGAGGTAGCACAGCGACAGAAAGACCAGCCCATACTGTGTTGAAAGCCCTGTCATGTCGTCACTTTTGCCAGATGCCAGTACAGGGCAGGTTCTGAAGCTGCCGGCAAGTTGAACTCCCACGTCCCATTTCACACTTTACGTTGGCTTTGCCGCCAAAGTTCTCAGGGTGGACCAGCACTTGGCATGTGTATATGCATGCATGTCAAGTGGACCGCAAACGAAACTTGGTGCCAGCTGTGTGTATCAACGGGCCAACTTGCCCACTTGAACAGAAATTGGAGTGTGATCAAGTGTCCAAGTACACAAGCTTTGCGTCAAGAGGGTCCAGCTTTATCCCTTTGTGACAGAATATGACTCATTCTCTCGCTCAAATATAAATGAAGCCCCTTTTTTTGTATTGTTGACATCACTCGTTACTCAACTACGGTAGAAGCCACTCGTTCACCACATATAGGCTTGTTTGTTCCCACACAAGCAGACCGAGAATAGCTGTTGGGAACGTGCACCACTATCGAGTGTTGTGTGGACGTTTTTCAATTTGTTGACTGTTGCAATGCGCGAAGTGAGGCGTGGCTGAGTGAACGCCTTACTGGTCGCTGCATGGTTTCTTTTGGATAAGACAGCTTCAAAGTTGCCCTGTTGCTCCTGGTACAATTGGCTCCCAGACACCTTGTGCTTGGGACCTAACCACACAACAATGGGAAGCCTGGACGAAGTAATAGTTCTGGACGACGCTTTACCGGTCCCACCATTAGCTACATCGAGGCAGGCAAGGCCCTTGGGTTGGCTATGATACTCGTGTTTCCTATCCAGAGCCACCCATGTAACGTTTCTTTCCTGTGCAGGGAACTACTACTCGGCGACGAGCTGAAGCCGGTCCATCGTCTGCCAGAGAAGCAGGTGAGGGCACTGCCAGCAGCACCTGTCTTTCACCTTGCCGCCTCTCTCAAGTTCCCTACCAGCTTTTGTTGTCAACTTTTACTATATGCATGCATTCCTTGCAGGGCTACGAAGTGGACCCACACCCACAAGTCGTAGGGCCAATCGCCAGGTAAGCTCACTCACTGTGGCTGTGCTTCCTGCTGTTCACTGCACCTGCTGTGCATTGAACACTAGTGTCTAGACGTCTCAGATGTGCATGCACTTGACAGGGTGGTCCCCCAGTTGTGGACTTGACAGAGGATAGCCCTGAGGATAATGGAGTGGTGTTGCTATCTACCAGTCCTGCTGTGCAAGCCGGCACCAAAAGGAGGCGAAGCCAATCTAACAACAGGCCTGCGGTGTCACCACCAGCTAAGCCCGCGGAAGTGAAGTGCGCAATCTGTCTGGATACAGCAAAAGGGCTGGCCTGCCCTCCTTGCGGGTAAGTAGAGTGGCTCTCAGCTGGTGGGCTACCTTGCAGCTTGTGCCTTGTGACAAACTCGTGTGATAGTTTGCAGCTTGTTCCCAGCAAGCCTGTGTGTTGTGTTTTGCAGGCACGTGTTTTGTTGGGAGTGCCTGACGGCAGCAGTCAAGGAGCAGAAGAAGTGCCCAACATGTAGAAGAGCAGTCCGAGCGAACCAAATCCACAGAATATTTCTCAATTGAACCCGATTTTTCCTCCCTTCTACCCTGCAATGCTGCTGGGTGAAGTGTGAGACTTGGAGGCAGGCTATGTCACCCTCAGTGGACACTGTGAACTTTCTTGAAGTAATTATTGCTTGTACGTGTTCGTCTGGAATTTTGAATTCGTGTGCATTGTGGTACTATCAGCGCAAGTCATCTCAAATGCGTCCACTGCTACCCATATAGGGTGTTTGTGCCCGCAACTGTTTGAGAACAGAATTTATCTTTTATTGCATCTGCTTGGACTGGTCAGGTCCATTCATGAGGCACTTTTCTAATTTGCCCATTCTTTTCAAGGACTAGCATTACCGCATAACCCGCCGTCACTTTGCCAGAGTGGACCAACCTCTGCCATCCAGGTTCCTGTTGATGCGTGAATGTCTTTCAGTACAAGTCAACTGGCCAGTGACTGAACCAGGCAAGGCAGCCCAGTGGGGTCGTTTTGAAACCTCAATTGCTGCACAGTTGTTCCCAAATAAATGTCGGGCTGGAGCAGGGGAATATCCCGGGATGCACTTGCGGTGTGGAGTTGAGGTGGTGGTGCCATCACAAGAATGGATCTCTAGTAGTTGGTATCATGCAAAGTCCGCACTATCCCCACTACCAGGTGAACTGGGCAGTGTTGAACGGGCACTGTTGACAGCCAAAATGCATACATGTAGCTGCAAAGGGCTGCTGCATGCCTGGTTGTCCCTGGAGAGCTCTGTCTGAGGGCTTTGCCAGGAGGAGCATAGTAAGAGCGATAGTAAGAGCGTTGACTACTCTGACAAAACGTTGACAAACGTTGGCGTTGCTTGGGCTTTTTCTGCCTGGGCCTTTCTGCCTGTGGGCCACGATACAGGGTCGTAATCATCGTGGCCATTCTGCGGCGGAAAATGCCTTGCATTGCAGCAACGTTAGCAGAGAGGTCGGGAGTTGATTTCACTGGAAAGGGAATTACGCCCGTGGAAGACGGCCTTTCAAATGTAGATTTGGTCGATCTCTGTGGGGTGCCGCGGGGACAGAAGGTCGCCGCTTGGTATCCTTGCAGGTTTTCGTTCCCCTCACAAAAGCCTTCAGCTTGCCATTTTGCCCAACAAACATCACAGAAGGACAAGGACTTCAATATAAGGTATGCCCTGTGCCTTGCCAGTCCTACCGAAGTGTCCTGTGCCGCGCTTCTCGTCACTAACCTACGAACGTTCCACCCGTAGGAATCCCCCGCCACCAACATTCCATCGCTACAGCCTGGTGCCCACAAGGTGCGTTCCGCAACCAAATTGAACCCTTCATGTGACAGGATCTGGAGATTGTGGGGTAGGATCGTAGTTGTATCCACTTGACCTCCCTCGGAAGCCACTAGCCGCTGCATTTCCTTGCTGGGCGTTGCCACACCGGGAGGAGGGTGGCCACATTCGGTTGACCCTTACACGCCCTGCTCTCACAGCACTGGTCACGCGAAAGCGATACTTTGCAGCCGTTAAGGGCTTTCCGGCGTTTTATAGCTCGAAAGCTGTCCCCGTCTAGTGCTGCACCTAGGTATCCTGGGCGTGATGTGATGTCGGCGCTGGCAGGTGGTCCTCGCCGAGACGACACTGTCTGCCGTAGCTGTGGTTTGCAGTCGTTTAAGCCGAAACGGGGTGCGTTATCCACTGGATGCAGTGAAGCCGTGCTGCCCATTTGCAGCGATTCCGAGTTTGCACGAGGAAAACCTGAGTAACCGATGGCGGGTGCTATACCAGGGTGTTTCGGAAGGCACGGCGTGATGCCAAAATCTTCTTGTTCATGCCCGATACAGTGGATACACACGTTTCAAACCGAAAGCCCGAAAGCCTGACTGGTTAGTGAGGCCGAATGCAGAAGCCCGCCAAGGGCCCCCTAGTCGTGACCACACCCCACCGATAACGTTTTTTTCCACGTCGGGTGCATGACGTAAGGTGACTGCATGAGCGGCATAAGAACGACTTGTGTGCGCTAGCGCTGCTGGTACCTTCGCGACTGTCACAGATGATGGTGCTTGCATTGGTGACGCACTCTTGCTGGCTGAATGTCGTCACTGTCGCCGTCAACTGGTTTCTCGCATGCCACACTATCCGAATCCGAAGGGTAGCGATACTTTTCGAATTTCCCTGAACTTTGCGACGGGATAAAATGGGGAGCACGAAAGTGCGGTAAGCGGCACGACTGGTTGGCCACCATCTGCCACACTGGAAACAGTGTCAGTTAAGCCTTGGCGCTAGGACTGGGGTGAGGCATACCCAGACATGCTAACCTGGCTTCAAAGCTGGAAAGCAAATACTTACTTACACTATCCGAAGCAGATGCACGGCTACGTTGACGAAAACGACCACACAAACTGTGGGCAGCTCCCCCCATCGCACACCTGCCTTGATATACTCTGTGCTGCACCGGTAGCAGAAGCCCTTTCTTCCTGCCTATTAGGGGTAAACCCATGCCTACCAACTCCCTAACCACCTGATTTCCTCCTTCCTGTAGGCACCATTGCCCCCACCCCACCCAAACGCCCACACCATGGCGCTGAAAGACACCTCCATCAGCGTGAAGGCTGTACTGGCCGAGTTCATGGCCATGACGCTGTTCGTCTACATTGGCTGCGGGACTGCAACCTTTGAGTCTCACCCCAAGACGTGGAACTTTGCCAACGACGGCCAGAACCTGGGAAATAAAAATAATGCGGTCATTGACGGTGCGTACACCCTGCACTACAAGGACGAATCTTACAGCTCTGTATTGCTCGAGCTGGGTTGTATGAAGGCGGTGTCAGCAGTGGCTGCCTTGCCAAGCTCGCTCATCCTAGTGTGCTTCTATAAGCAATGCACCCTTGCTGACTGGAAGGCTGTGTTGCTGCAGCTGTCGAGAAAGTGAACGACAACCTCCTCACCTGGGGCTCATGGGCAGTCACAACCGCCCTGGCGTTTGGCATGGCCATCATGGTACGCCATTTTGAGTTCGGTTGTAAGGGTTATTTAACCTGACCAAAAGTTGCTCTGGCCTTGCACCATGCATCCAGCAGACTATTTTCTCACACAACGAACACAGCCCCTGGAATGCCCATGTTTGTTCTACAAGCTACAGCTTGCATACCCATCGTGCCACGCCTGCTCTCAGCAGTCCTTGTGTATGCCACATCAACTTTTTAGGATGTTAGGGTATCATGCTTAGGGTTTTCACCACCACGCCCTGCTTATCCCGTGCAGGTCCTTGTGTACGCCACTGCCCACCACAGCGGCGGCCACATCAACTGCGCAGTGACCCTCACACTGGCCCTGGTGGGCGCATGCCCCCCGCTGCAAGCCATTGCTAACGTGCTGGCACAGCTGGCAGGGTCAGTGCTGGGCGCCGGGCTGCTGTACGCAACCACTCCAAATGCCTCTACCAGCTCGCTGGTGAGTGAACCCTTCCAAACCCGAGAGGAGGGTTTTGCTGCGTTGTTGCAATAACTGGAACTTGCCACGGCGTGCCATTTTTTTAGTGTTGCTAGCCAGGATCACAACTGGATTGCTGACCTGTTGCGGGTCCACTTTGTGTCCAACCTGTTCTCCTGGCTGCCCAATTGGCCGTGCCCGCCAAATGGTTGCTGCAGCTGAGCAAGCATCAATTATGCTGCACATGGCCTGCCTGCCAGGTGAACTTATTGAAGCCCTTCACCCCGTACCCCGTGCTGCGCCCTTGAAACCTAAACATCACACCTGTGAGAACGCTGTGTCCTAGAACCCCACACCCTATACCCGTGCTGATTCGCCAGAACCCTAAACCCTTAACTCTAAACCCCACCCGGGTGCTGTGCAGGGCGCCAACTCCCTGGCTCCCAAGGTGTCTGTCGGCAACGCCTTCTGCGGCGAGATCGTGATGACCTTTGTGCTGTGCATCGTGGTGCTGGAGACAGCTGTCAACCCCAAGTCAATTGCAAAGAACCTGGCCCCTGTCCCCATCGGCTTTGCTGTCTTCTGCGCCCATGCAGTGCTGCTGCCCATCGACGGCTGCTCCATCAACCCCACCCGCTCCTTCGGCCCTGCACTGATCGCCGGCATCTGGGAACACTTCTACATCTTTGCGTTTGCCCCCCTGATTGGCGCCATCCTGGCAGCAGGCGTGCACTACGTGTTCAAGACGGAGTTTGGAAAGAAGCCCGCTGCTCAGGCAGCAGTTGACGAGGAGCCCACCAAGGTGTAGGGTACCCTAAACCCTAGCGAGGAGGAGGCCACCGGAGGTGTAGAGCCACCGCTGCACAACTACAAGATGAGGCGCAGACCAGGTGAATGGTGCACAAGTCTGGGTTGAGGTGCCTGTCAAGGCGAAAAGGTGGTTGCAAGTACGTTTTTCAAGGAGCCGTTTCAAGGGTTCAGCCAATAGTACCACCGCTTGTAGCCCACCAAGGTGTAGACGGGCTTTGGCGGTGACAGCTCTATACGAACGAGGAGCCTGTGAGAACGATGGATACCAGTGAGAGGAGCACAAGCGCAGCCTGTGAGTGGTGTTGCAGCGCTTCAACATTTGCAACATTTCTTTTACAGGGTTGGGGTGGGATGCAAGCAAGTACTGCAAAACTGCACTTGCATTTTGGTACCAGTTTGCTCGTGATATCTTGCATTCTTATATAAATATTTCACCAGAAACTGTGACCCTGTAGCGTCAGAATTCCCCTCCATGACAATGACAGTATTCCCTTCCATAACGGTGAACTGAACAGGACTGTCTGATTCCTCCCTGCACAATAACACTTTTCCCCACCACCTCCTGACCAACAGGGTTTTCGTAGCGCCCCAGAGCTTTTACTGTGGCCACGTCGTATTTATTACCACCAATGCCATGGCATTGGCCACATAGTATGGGTCATACTGTATGACCCACTGTATGCAGCACCAAGGCACACACACGGCAGCAGATGGCCACTGCTTATCGCCTTAGAATGTACTTTAAAACCGACTAGCACAACAACTGGTTGGCTACTATCTGCCATACTGTGACAGCTGGCAAGCATTGACTTAGTGCGGTGAGGCAGCCCAGCAATTCTCACCTGGCCAAGAGGGTGGGGGTGGGAAGGCCGCTAGTAGACGCATGATTGCCATGCAACACAGACCTGCAGAGGAGCTGCCTGTCACAACCATTGACGATTGCCCGGTGAACAACACCTTGAAGGATCCGGCAAGCTTGTGGTGGATGGCCCAAGAGTGCTGCTAATACTGCTGGCTGCCAAGGTGTGCAGCAAAGCAGGCGCCTTGTCAGGCAGAAGGGTAGGGTTGCTGCAGACTTTGCCAAAAAGGTCCTGTGGACTCCACATCGAAGCCATGACTACCCAACAGCTTGGCAGTATTAACCAAAACAGAACGGATCCCATGCTGTGGCGACAATGGCGTTCGCCACACCGTGGCACATTGCGACGGGAATATTCGACTGTAACACACAGGGGCTCAAACAAGTATGGCTGTTCGTATGCATGCACTCCCATGCATGCATCACCCTCTGTACTGCACCGGATGTGGAGTCTAAAGGCACGAAGGCACTACACCATCGGGTCGTCATGCCACACCGTTGCCACATGAAACCACTGTGCAGCAAGCCCCGTGCTGTTGGGGGTATCCCCACATGTTACACACGTTACACAAGGAGGGGTGCCACGGCAGTGGTTGGGACTATTGGGTTGGGGGGTCTGTCGGTCTGTCCGAGTATTTGCCTCGCTTGCCTGTCGGCAGTCGGCAGTGGGCGCTATAAAAACTTGACTTGGTACACTTTCTCGCAGCCACCTACGCAATCTGACACTGGATCTTGGAAAGGGCGTCGCCAGGTGGGTGTTGTAGGACCCTGACACAGATGCATGCATGCTTCCCACTACCGTCAACAAACTGCCCCACGCCAAACCGTGAGGGAATCCTCAACATCCACTGTTCCTGCCTTCACCCTCCCTGCTCTAAGTTTGCGGGTTTGCCGAGTGTCTACGGTGCACGAATCGAGCTGTGTTTTTCAACTGGAAGGTCACTGTCGCACGCCACCTCAAGTTGCTGACCAATGCTTATGTGCACATGTAGGACGGCAACCAACCTCCAGGCTGCAACTCGACCTTCCCCAGACAGGTGCGTGGTATTGCATCTTTTGGGCGCATTTTGCAGACCGCGTCGGGAAAATGCAGTGTTGGTGTGTAGTTCTGGTCGTACGCATCGCCCAACAGAAACCACATGTGTACAAGGTTCCGAAACCGCCGCCACGTCATTGTTACCAGCCTGCGACAGGCACATCATCCACAGCTCATTCCTCCCGATGCCAATGCGTTTGGTTTGACGGGCAATAGCACGACCGTGCAGCCTGCTTTGCCTCCCGACCATGCTTCGGCCAACCATCGACGTCATCAGATACCTGCTGGCACCAGCAGCAGTTGCCAAGATAGGCGCTGAGCTCAAACCGTGGTGCAGCGTACTACGTTTCTGCACAGGTGGAACGTAACTACATATTTTTTCAGGCATTGTAAGCAGATGTTGTCGGCAAGCTCGTAGAACTGGTCTTTACTGGTTGCTCGGGCTGACGTCACTGGCAATCGCAAAGGGCAGACGCATGTGGGCACATGGCCACCAATTGCAGGCCACCATTGCAACGGTGGCCTGCACGCTTTCTGCTATATTGTTTTCATTGTTGCGATGTAGTCTTAAAAATGACAGAAATCTCCCAAGTCGTGAAAGTCACAAGTTGCTTGCCGGGGTCTGTTGTGTGTGTGTACCCTAGCTAGTGCCATGCCCTGCTGCAGCACAGTGCCTTGCACGTGCAGCCAATTCTGCCAAAGGGCGGTGTTAAAGTCAGGTGAAGGTTTTACCTGCCACTGGCACAAGCTTGTTAGTTAACTGATTAGCAGGGCTGTGATTGGGCCGTTTCTAGCTGTGGTCAAGGTGGTATACGCTCTATACCCTCCACCCAGGTAGGCACATTTGCAATGCCTGACAGGGTAGACAAGCACGCGCGCAGTGGTTGGAGCCGCAGGGTATGCACACCTGTTGTATCCTTGTACCCTTACCTTGTCCCATTGTGCCATGTTAGGAAACATCGCACACAAACGCGGTCTGTAAGCGTATACATCATCTTTGAACACATTGCCATGGTTTGCTAATGTTCAGGTGCGCCCATAGGCGCCATCAAATGCCAGCGTCAAGTCAGGGCCAGTGAGGGGCCAGTAAAGAACAATGCATCACTAGTTCTATCATAACTGCCTCATTTCCTGCTGTAAAGCCGGTGGTACTTCCTACACTAATCACCCACTATGCCCCTGCAGGCCATCCTACATACCACAAAGACAGCTTCCACCCGCTGCCGCGCACCTACTAACACCACCTACACAATCCGCACCCGCCCCTCTCCGGAACCCCCCTGCCCCAGTCCCTGCCCCTGCCTTTCGCCATGGCGCTCGACAAGTCCATCAGCTTCAAAGCGGTGTTGGCCGAATTCATGGCCATGACCCTGTTTGTGTTCATCGGCTGCGGGACTGCGGTCACCGAGTCCGCACCCAAGACCTGGAACTTTGCGACCGGCACTGACTCTTCGCTTGGCACCGACAAGATCCTTGCAGGTATTGTACGCAACACCAGATTAGGGCTTAGGGTTTCATACTATGCACTGTGCATTGGTACTTGTTACATTGAAGATCCTTGACCACTAACCCTAAACCCTTGACCCCTGGCGTATGTCACCATACTACAATTTCACCAGCCTAAACAACCGCCAAAACCCTAAACCGTAAACTGATATTGCGCTGCGGATCAGCAGGCGCATTGCCGGTGATACCAGTGCAGGAACAGATTAGGGTTTTGGGTTCCACTGGTACTGATACATATTTTGACTTGCACGAGGCACATGTGCTTGGGATACTGGTACCGCATGCTTCACCTCGTGGGCGGGTTCCAGGCGGGCGACCCACGCCATCCTCTTCCCGCAGGTGTTACAAGCGTGAATGACAACCTGCTCACCTGGGGATCATGGGCAGTCACCACCGCTCTGGCATTCGGCATGGCCATCATGGTAAGCCCTTGGGATGCTGGAGTTTCCAAATCAATTGGAAGCTGCTTTGGGCTTGCACCATGTATGTTAAGGACACACAGGGCACACAGGGCATTAAGCTGATGACAGCTTGGAACGCCTTTTGTTTGTTTGTTTGTATGTCAGGGACCCCCTGCAATCAATGCTGTGCCTGAGGTCACAGCCTTTGGGAGCCTGAGTTTGTCCTGATTTAGGGTTTACGGTCACAGATGTAGGGACCTGGCTGCCCCCCTCCCCCGCAGATGCACAGCCCACCACATTGGCGGCAGTGTCAACTTCTTAGGGTTTAGTGATTAAGATTGTCACCAGCTGTTTAGGGTATTTACCTCCAAACTGTGCTTACCCGCAGGTCCTTGTGTACGCCACTGCCCACCACAGCGGCGGCCACATCAACTGTGCCGTGACCCTCACCCTTGCCCTGGTGGGCGCATGCCCTCCAATCCAAGCCATTGCTAACGTGCTGGCGCAACTGGCAGGGTCAATTCTGGGCGCGGGCCTGCTGTACGCAACCATCCCTGGGGCAACCAACAGCTCGTTGGTGAGTAAACCCTTCCAAACCCTTCCAAACCCTGGACAAGGGTTTTGCTGCTGTACGCAACCATCCCTGGGGAACCAACAGCTCCCTGGTGAGTAAACCCTGCCAAACCCTAAAAAAGGGTTTTTGCTGCTGTACGCAACCATCCCTGGGGCAACCAGCAGCCAACTGCCAAGGAAACCTAATCAAATGCCCTGGCTAATGGGTACGGGCTGTGATAGTATGTACTCAATGCCTGCTGTGACTGGCAGCCAATGCTCTTTTCCCAGTTGGTGGAGTCTGTGGTTACACGGGTACTCCTTGCCAAATGCAGCTTGAGTTGGCAATGGTGTCCCTGGAGTTGTGACGGGAATACACAATACATATTTGAACATGCTGTGACACATGTTTGATCCTCCAGGCCGGGCCGTATGCACATGCCTGGTGAACCTAATGAAACCCTTCACCCCATGCCCGTGCTGTGGCCGGGAACCCTAATCATCACACCAGTGAGCATGCTGTGCCTTAAAACCCTACACCCTACACCCGTGCTGGTTTACCAGAACCCTAAACCTTAAACGCTTGGACGCATGTAAGTAAACCCTAAAACCCTACTCGGGTGCTGTGCAGGGCGCTAACTCCATCGCACCGGGGGTGTCCATCGGCAATGCCTTCTGCGGCGAGATCGTGATGACCTTTGTGCTGTGCATCGTGGTGCTGGAGACAGCTGTCAACCCCAAGTCGATCGCAAAGAACAATGCGCCCATCCCTATCGGCTTTGCGGTCTTCTGCGCCCATGCAGTGCTGCTGCCCATCGACGGCTGCTCCATCAACCCCACCCGCTCCTTCGGCCCCGCGCTCATCTCCGGCACCTGGAGCGACTTCTACGTGTTTGCTTTTGCCCCCCTGATTGGCGCCATCTTGGCTGCGGCGGTGCATATCGCCCTCAAGGTGGAGATGGGCCCCAGGGAGCACGATGCTGCAAAGGATGTTGCTGTGCCTGAGGGGGAGACCACCAAGGTCTAGGGTAAACTCTAAACCCTAAAGAGGAGCTGGCGAGGTGGGAAACGAGGACGCCAGGGGGCGCCAGGGCGCTAGGGTTTAGGGTTTCTGCTCATGCTGGCCGGACGTGTGACCTACCCGGGAGACTGGAGAAACCAGCAGCTACTCCACACACAGGTGTGCGCACTGCTGCTCCCAGATGTACAATCCGCATGGGTTGCCCACTTGTTGCTTGGAAGGCGTAGGCGATAACCATTAACCTGCAGCGTCTTAGACTGGTGACCTGTGGCCTGCTGGGTACCAGTGGGTCATGTGACCGCCATGCTGGCAGTGGCTGCAGTTGCGGCGCCATGCCTTGCTTGAGTTGCAAAATATTTGCTTGAGTTGCAAATCAATTACGTGATGCTAGCACTGCTGACAAACTGCTGAGGCTGCCTCAGGCTGCAGCATGTCATCACAAAAAATGCCCGTGGAATTCTACCTTGACGATTTTGAGCACAGCCACATGGTTATTGCGCCACCTGTCCTGGGATGTCCTGGACAAGTCTCTCATGGGTCCCTGTGGCGCTGCCTGGCTGACAGTTGCAACATTGAACATTGTTAGCATATGCAGAATACTATGTACTATACCTAGGCCTGTGAACAGTGTAGTTGCCTAGACTTTGATGATCAGTTGCAACAGCGCTGTGGCACTAGTGGTGAAATGTCCATTTCAAGCGGCATGCCATAATGGTTTCAACTGGCATTAAAATTTGCTAGACAGGGTTGTGACCATGATCTGCAGATTACCATCAAGCTCAATTGTATATATCAATTAAGTCTTGAGATTATCATGATGATCGGCACCGACGACATCACATGTGAATGCCATGCCGTGCCAGTGATGGTATAATTGAATTAATATATCCATGCGTGGTCCAGGGTTTTATCGATCATGCACCCGACTCGGGCCTCGAAACCACCGGTGGGGCGCAGCAGTGCAATGTGACATTATAATTGAAACCTTCAAAGGCTTCAAAATTTGTAAGCTTCTAATACACGGTACAATGATTCAACAGTGTTCCAGACAGCCTGCAGTTTTTGAAATCGATCTGACACATCCCAGACTGGCACGTGACATGAACATGTTACAGTACATGTAGTACAGGACCTGCAGCCTGAGGCACATTACCCGTTCTGAATTCCAGTGACTTTGCAAATTAACCCAGTGTACCCCCCCCACTGCCACCGAAGCTACCGGGTCCCAGCGGCGGCAGGGGCGGCGCTGGCCTGGTCGCCTCCTGTGGAGCGGGTGGAGGCAGGTCACCACGGTGGGAGCTCAGGGTGGTGAAACGCAGGAGCATGGGAACAAGGCAGGGTCCGAATTAAGTTTGGCCCTTGCCATAGATTATAATTCTGAGGTTCAGAAAAACCAATTTCACAAGAGCGGCCGCGCCACACGTGACCATGCCAAAACTCGATGTATTCCATGCCAGTTTGATTCCACTCAGAGTCTGCAATCCAGTCTACGAATATCGCTATGCCTCGCTATATTATATGCACAATGCTGATAGTACTCTTCCACAGCAGCCAAGTGATCACTATGATAGAGCACTGCTTTATGTCCATATGGGTCACTCAGTGTGTACCAATCCAAACCAGTGCCTGATGGTGAGACCTCTTCTGTCCTGTGTTATATCAAACCCCTATGGATTGTAACTCAAACCCCTCCCTTGAGCCCCACATACGCCACCCTGGCATGTGCCCCTGGCCGCATGTCCCCGCCCTTCCCCGCGTCTTTCACCACCACAGCATCGTCACTTGGCTTCATGATGTGCTCACGCGGAGTCCCCACCCCCGCCCCCTCCACGCGCACCCCTTCCAGCGCCCGCCCCCCTTGCGCGCCTTTCACTGGCCCAGACTTGACCTGCTTGGCCTGCACAGAGAAGCATGGTGGATGAAATCACATAACATGGGCGGACATGACAGGAGCCCATGTGTCTGTATCATGCCAGTACCAGATCAAAGGTGGAAATTGTCTCCCGAATACTATTGCGGCACCTGTTCCAACATATTGGGTGCAGACTCTCCTGCGAGTCGGTACATGCACAGTCTAGAGGTTGCGGCGGCATGCAATGGGCATGAACCAATGTGTAAGGGAACGTTACCGATACCATTGCCGCCACCATCATTGTGCAAGTATTATTAGGGTTACAATACGCACCAATGTGTATGTGACTACCCCTGCAGCAGTGATGGTGTATCCCAATAGGCTGGTGAGTGTGGCAGGGTTGCGGAAGAACAAGAAGGAAACCACAATGGCCACAATCCCCTTTGCATTGCCAAGCACCTGCAGTGGGGGATCCAAATTGCTCATCACCGCCTTGGTACCTGTTGGATGCATCGCCTTTGCAATACAAAATGTGAATGCCTAGTACCATTGTGTGATGCGCAGGGTATAGATTGCCCCCTCACCTGCAGCGTGAGGGCGCTGGTGTAGCATGTGACCAGGAAGTTTCGGGTCTAAGGGTTTAGGGTTTCACGGTTTTAAGGTAAAGCCGGCCCCCTCACCTGCAGCGTGAGTGCGCTGGTGTAGCGCGTCACCAGGAAGTTGGTCAGGTTGACAAAATAAGCAACTGAGCAGTTGAGGAGGAGGAAGGGGAGGAAAACTGCACAAGCCAAGGAGAGGAAGTGGTTAGCTGGTTTACAGCATTGACAACAGGCGCTCTTCATCATCTTCAGCGTTCCTCTGACATGATGTCACAACAATGCCGGAGGTGGTGATCGATGTGAGAGGCAGGCGCAATGAGCTGCAAGTGCCAGCTTACATTTGTCGCTCTTGATGAGTGCCCAGGTGTGCGAGATTGCCTTGTCTTCCACGATGAGCATGGCGGGCAGCAGCGCCACACTTGCCACTGGTGCCATGTACAGCAGCAGGTTCATGCTGCTCATCTTCTCACGTGGGTCTGACAAAAGGATTGCCTGCCGGGTCAAGAGGGGATGCATGAGTGGCTTCAAAGGAGTTGATATCTTATATGACCAACTTCTCACGTAAATAGACAAAACGATGGCCTTCGGGGCTAATAGGTAGCGTGTGGATTGTGCAGCGGTTTCAGGGCATTGTCATGTTATACATTTACTGGTCGGTGTTGAACATGGTTTATGCTGCGCATGGTCTCACGGGGATTAGACCAGGGGCTGCCAGCAGGGCAATGGGCATGACTCATCCACTCATGCAGCAAGCGTGGATAAAAGCTACTGATGGGTGCCTTGAGTGCCGTACTGCGGGATGATCTTTCACTAACAGTCCAATGTGAAGATCTGAGTGAGCATTGAGAAGGGATGCCCAGGCGCTGAACTGACAATATGGTCCATGCTCAGTGGATGATGCAGTGGCATGACGACAAGGTTCAGTGCCGAGATGTCATATAACAGATTTGGGATCTACCTGGATGTCAGTAGATCTCATGTATGGAGGACACTAGTGCCATATGGGGCTCAAATGCTGTAATGGAGGCACCTCACGGCGTTCATGCAGTGCAGAATTATTTCCATTTGTGGGGTCCTTGGGCATTGAGCCAGCAACACGGGCACCATGTTGACATGCGCCCATGCAGGTGGGTTCAGTGATGCTGAGGCACGCCAGCATGCTGGACTATCTGCATGCATAGGCTTGGATGCGCCGAGCCTCACCTGCAGGACGGATTTCAGTGCCCGATTCACAGTGGCGGACAAGCTAGCCAGCGCTCCAATAATTTGGAACGACGGCTCAGCACCACTGGCGATGATCACGCCCAGTGTGACAGGTATTAGTGAGTAATACACCTCCTTGGTTTCTGTGCTCCGCAGCATGGTGTAGGCCAGTAGTGCTGTGAAGACTGGCGTCAAGGATCCAATAGCCTGGGAAAGGAAGCAAGGTATGGCTGTTACACAGTATGCACGCCCCTGATTCAGACTATATAGATAGCAAGCAGAATATGGAGGTGGATGGGCTACTGGAAGGCACCCTAAGTGGCGAGATTTTTCCCCTCCCGGGAAAAAGAATCCCTGAATAAAAACACTCCTATTTATCTGTGATATGACATGACAGGACTGTTGCCTGCATGACCTGTATGCACGGCCTCTTACCTGGTTAAAAGACACCGGTATGTACCTCAGCGATACGTTGCCCGACACAACCGACACGCAGAAAACCAGCGCCAGGGTTGAAATCTTCAGAAACTGCTGCTTGCTCTGAATGCGCTGCCTTGGTATGGCGTTTGTTGCTGACACCAAATAGCTAAACAGGGTGCAAGTAAGCATGTGGCAGAGTGTAAGGAATACGGGGTACCTGCAGGGTTTGACACCCAGAGGTCACACAGTGAACCCAACACACACACTTGGACCCTAGAACCCTAGAGCAATGCACACACAGATGGCAGTCAGTCAGACTGTCACCACTGTGGCAACCTGTTCCATATCTGTGGATGTGTTGTCAGCAGAGTGTGTGTATCTCACGTTTCAGGCCTCACCTGAACCCATAGTTCCCCAGGAGGTATTTGTTCAAAAGTAAAACACCGATATTAGAGGTGTACCTGTGCCAGGACAGCTCTCTCAGTCAAAGCTTAAGCACAATAGCAGGTTGGATAAAAAAAAGAAGTTTTGTGTGTAAGTGCACTTACACGTTGGCAACCAGTGAAGGGCACTTGTCAAGGGCTGGACAACCTTGGGGTCAAAGTTGAGGTGGATGCATGACTCCCAATAACCAACTTACCACGAAGTGACCACAACAGCAGTAATCACTGTGTTCGGCACCATTGCTAGGCCTTCTGTGCAAAGCAGCCCCACCAGACGCAAGAAGGCAAGCGAACGGTGCGTGTGGTACTAGGTGGCCACCATGCCTTTCGTGAGACCCAGTCTGACCAACTACCAAAATAGGTCAACACTGTACGCCAGCTTTGTGATATATAGCGCAGCACCCTGGTCAGCACTCATAGGTGACACGTTGGTGCGCTGTCACAGAGTAATACGCTTGAGTGGTAACCTTGTCACATGCAATTTTGGGCACCACTGGTGCCCGCAGATGGCCGCAGGTGGTGGGTAGGGTCCAGAGTTGGAGCAAATAAAAATATGCAACCCGAACAAATATAAAGTGAACACTGCTCTCTATTTTTGAGCAAGTTCTTTGCGTTCAAGAATGGTGTTTTGTTGAGAATGCATTTTTGTCTTGTGGGCACAAACGTTAATCTCATCCCCGACCTCATCCCCGGAATTGAAGGGAACGTTCCCAGGGATTTCAACCCTATGTTGCAGACACGACACCCACTTCCTGGGTGATAGAAAGCTGGCGAAACTGCACTCTCGACCTCACAAGCGTGTGTAGTTGTGCCCTCTGGAAGTTATAACCGAGCACAACCTTTGGGCGCGTGGCTGAACTGATGTTTACAGTCTACGGCATTGCCGCATTTTCTGGCCACAGGTTGTTTCGGCAAGTGGCTCTGTACTTCCTTGGCTTTTGTTCTATAGGTTGATACTTAGTACAGTACATACTGCTGATAGCGCCGCGCCTTCCTTCGATACCACATCGCAGGCTCTTAAACGCTGGTAACTCGTGGTACCTCTGGTGCCATTCAAAGTGGGTGGCTGCAGGTTGACAGACCCTACCTTGCGGCACCAACGCCTGAAACCTCGTCTACACTTGGCGTTTGTGACCTATATCTGTGAGCAGCACACTTACACAGCATGCAGATCGACAGGGCCCTGCCCACTGGTGGCATGCAAAGGCCATGCTGCAGTGGCCATGTTCCACGGGTGCTACCAAGGTACGATGGTACGGTTCCACCCACAACCACCACAGCCAGACGTAAGATATGCCTGATTGGGGCCTGCCCAACTGTCTTAAAGAGCAAAGCCGCTGTCTTTGAACCGCTTAAGCCTGCCCACAGTATTGTACTGGTGGCCACTCACCCCAACCTTGCCACCACTTCCCCTGCCACTCACCCCAACTTTGGCACCTCCTCCCTTGTCACTGACCTGAAACCTTGGCAGCACCACAACGACCTCCTTTGCCTTGTGCAGGCCCTCAGTATCAGCAGCGCATCCCCATGCACTTCCACACAACAGCTCCAAGGTTTCCTCTACAAGGCTGCAGGCCACTCCAACCAGCACTGCTCAGCTGACACTCACTGCAGAACCCACAGCCACCCCTGCCCCCTCTCTGCAAGCGCGCCAGACGGCCTTCAGCAGCGTGCAGCTGGAGCAGCAGAAAGAGTTCGAGGTGGCAGTGGAGGGCACCTTCCCAGACTGGATTAGCGGGTACTTCATCCGCAATGGCCCAGGAGTATTCACAGGCAAGCAATTGGGGAACTCCTCTTCTGATTCCAGCTGCCTGCTTGGCGATACATGGAATTCCAGCTGCATTCAAAAAATGTGTTGCACCCCTTGTAGTCCAGCCTTTACACTACATGCTCCTTTGGTCACTTTACACCTCCCACCCACCCACACACCATGCTCATCCCGCACGCAACTCTTGCAGAGGATATGGTGCACTTGTTTGATGGCTTTGCCATGCTGGCCAAGTTCCGCATCCAAAAAGGCAAAGTGTATGCCTCCCACAAGATGATGGACAGCAATGCATTCACTGCCTACAAGGACACGGGGAAGCTGCGGTGGTGAGTAGCTTTACTTCTTTTGTCTTTCATACGAGGCTTTGCTTCGCTCTTTTTTTGCTGGCGTGTCAACCTAAAAAAAATCCACCATTACTGGCATAACTGTGTTATGCATATATGCTGGTTTTTAATAAAAAAGCTTTACGTGTACGTGATTTTAATATTGTTATTGTACCTTTTTTTAGGCGGGAGTTCGGCACGCCCAAGAAGCACGATAACCCTTTGGGGTTTGTGGCGGACATGGTTGAGATGACAACCGTGCTGCTGGGGCTGAATGGTGGCAGTGCGGTGACCGACAATGCATCGGTGAACGTCATCCCCATTACAAAAGGTGGGGAAAGCAATGAATGATTGAAGGGTGATTTGCAAAAGTGCATGTCGAGGGCGTGGACTGAGTCACATATGTGTACCACGTGCACCTCTAAATTAAGGCATCGTTGCTTTTGAAGGCCATGCTGATCGGCCGGGGCGCAAATGGAACTGTGGGTGTGCCCCGGCAGCATGCATTGTGAAACATGTCAGAAATGATACAAGCAGTGTCAAGATTGATCTGCCCGGCGATGGGTGTAATGGGGTATCTGTTAATCCTGCTTCTGAGAGGGAATGCAGTAACAATTAGTTGGCAAATTTATTGACTTTGGATGGGTGGTCAGCAGGGAATGGCGAGGTGCTCGCCATGACTGAGGCAATTTCTGGCACATACAGGATGGATGGATCAAACCTGGACACCCTAGGGCAGGTACAGTGTGGTTTGGGTTGAATGGGATTGTGCGCCGCTGGGGGCACTTGTGGTTTGTCTGGATTGCAATCATGCGGGGCCCTAGTTTTGTGTGTGTCGCTGATTGTTCGGAGTACGCCACATGGCGGCGCCTGCATGTCCATCTTTCTGCTTCAACTTACTGCAATCAGTCCATTCGTTTTGATCCACGTTCAACTGCAATGACTGCAATAGGTATTGTTTCACCAACAAAAGCTTGTTATTGGCTGTTCCAGGTTCGGTATACTGACAAGGTCCCTGGTGACCTGACTACTGCCCACCCCACCCCCTTACCAAATGGAGACCTCATCAACATCACATCGCAGGTAATAGCACTCTCTGCCAGAAACATATGCGCGATGCTTGCTTGTATTCTCCATGAACATGTCCTGATGGTTGCAGGTCCCTCATGACCTTGGTGCATGGGTGAGCCATGGGGGTGATAGAATGACGCCGTTGACCCGGGTGTAGGGACAGATTGTCATAGGGTTTACAGCCAGAATGGTTCCGGCAAAACCCTACCACGCTGGAGTGCACAGCCATTGCTGCACTGCCTGATCGCAACCCAGCCCCCCGGCATGCATGTGTTGATTCAGTCGCGGGGGCATGCACCCCATAGACAGAGCTCCTGGGCCCTTGTTTGTTGAACGGCCAAGCTGACACCCCTTGTGCTTGCTTCCAGATTGGGGTAGGGTTCACTGTGTTCCGGCAAAACACCACCACCCTGGAACGCACCGCCATTGCCTCCCTACCCCACCGCAACCCGGTGGCGCCGGCATGGGTGCACGACTTCCCCTGCTCCCCCCACCACGCGGTGCTCCCCCAGTTCCCCCTCTACTTCAACCTACTGTCGCTCATGGGCGGCCCCGCCACTGATCACATCTTCATGGACTGGCGTCCACAGGACGGGTCCACTTTCACGGTGGTGCCGCTGGATGGGTCCAAGGTGAGGCCCCCTTTTTAATATTTCAAATCAATATAACTGAATTCAATTCACTCCTACCTCCCCCCTCCCCAGACCACCACATTCACTGCACCCACCATGTTTGTGTTCCACGATGTGAATGCCTTTGAGAGCCAGGGTGAAAACTGCTCCTTGAGATCTCACCAGACTATATACGTCCGACCCTCCTCCCCCCTTCCCCTCCCCTCTCCAAAAGGAAAGCTTGGGCCACGCACAATGCTAACAGCACTGCCTGCCTCATACCCAACTGACACCCGCCTCCCCCCTCCCCAGACCACCACATTCACCGCGCCCACCATGTTTGTGTTCCACTATGTGAATGCATTTGAGAGCGAGGATGGCAAGCAGCTCCACGTGGACATGTGCGTGTACGAGGATCCCGAAATAGTCAGCGCGCTGTGCTTGGAGAGGGTGCGTGCGCACCCAGGGGGCCAGGTGCCCCACTCCCTCCTGCACCGCCTGACTATCCCCCTGGATGGGTCAGCCACCACGCTAGGTACGTGGGTGCAATGACATAGATGAACAAGGAAACAAATAGAATGTAAAGAAAGAAGGGTGGGCATTTAAAACAAATGCAATTGTTCCCTCCTGGATGGGTCGGTTTGGTGTGCAGGTGCAACAAGAATGGCAGAGCATGAGATTGCCTCTTTCACGTCAACAACGCCAATCAGCTTAAACAAATTCGTTTGAGGCCTGCCCTTGCGAGCTTTTAGGCGGGCATTTACCATATTCAGTACATACTACAAACTTACTACTGCTGTCAGCACTTATGTTTAAATTTTGAACCTCAAATATGCCATGCAACAACATGTTCACAGCTGATAAGTGTTTTTTGCATGGCACATGTCGCTCACCATTCTCCACATGTCTGTCCCCCAGGCTCCCCCCAGGCCCTCATTTCCGACGACTCCTCCTACGGCCACCACATGGAGTTCCCATCTGTGAGCCCTCTGGTGCGGGGGCGAGCCTACCGCTACACCTATGGAGTCACCTGCGTGCGCCCCACCAACATCGCAAACGCGCTGCTCAAGGCGGACGTGGTGGATGGGACGGTCAAGGTGGGACCCTAAACCTTAACCCCGTAACCCTAAACCCTAAAATTGACATTGCCAACAAGCTGCATAAGGCGGACGTGGTGGAGGGGACGGTGAAGGTGGGACCCTCAACCCTACGCCCTAAACCCTAGTCAGTGAAGGTGGTGGTCTGAACCCTCAACAGCCATGGTGGGGTGCAAGCGTGGATAGGGAGTTTAATGAGGTTGCATGCACGCAAGCAATGGGATTAGCTTGGCAGTCAGTCTAGCAACCTATGGAGTCACTTGTGTGCGCCCAACCTACATTGCCAACGCGCATCTCAATGCGGACGTGGTGGATGGGACGGTCAAGGTGAGACCCTAAATCCTACACCCTCGACAGCAAGGAGGGCTGCAAGTGTGGATAGGGAGTTTGCCTTATTCAGCAGCATGCATACCAGCAAGTAGCCAGCTGACCACTCAGGTAATCTGCCAAATGGTGCTAAGCACTTGCGTATCATGCCAATAACTAGCTAGCCCTTTTACATCAGAAAATACTCACTGATGCCTTTCGCAACCTGGCGCAGGTGTGGCACGAGCCAGGGATGGTGGCAGGGGAGCCGGTGTTCATCCCCTCTCCGAACTCGCAAGGGGAGGATGATGGCGTGGTGGTCACAGCAGTGGTGGCTGCCTCGGGCCAAACCCACCTGGTGTGCCTGGATGCCGCCACGTGGCAGCTGGTGGGGAGGGCGGTGCTGCCATATGGCTTGCCCTATGCATTTCACGGCAGCTTTGTGGCGACTCCCTAAGCTAGGGTTGATAAACAAGGGTGTCATGGGATGCGGGAGATGTGCTCCGACAGGGTGTACAGGGTGCGATACGTCTTGGACCCAATGTCTGTACTAGTTGATGCCGACTGTCCACTGCATACTGCAATTGTTGCACTCCAATTTTGAATGCATTCATTCTTCTTATTCCAGTTGCAATTGTGTACCGCACCACTGGTATCCAGTGAGTAAGAGCATAAGCAAATGGGCGCGTGGTGCAGCCACTGTATTCTATCTACCATCTGCAGACGTAGTCTGCAGCGCGATGGTGGGAAACGACCTTCGACTCCAATTTGTATTGCTATGCTTGTTTGGGGGGTAATTATCTGTGTACTTTACAGCATTATGATTTAGGGTTGTCCGTGTCAGCATTTGGTGTTTGGTAGGCCTGCAATTCGAGTTCACAAATTGGGATCTTCTTGGTAGCCCCGGGCCTGTCCTGGTTCAGGAAGATCATCTCTGCTCAGTGACATTCTGACCCACAGGCAGTTCAACTGTTCACAATAGTAAGGGCGCATGTGCTGCGACTGCATGATCAAGTTGGTGAGACATGTTTTGCCACATCAGATTCTGAAGCGTCCATTGGACCATCATCAACTGCATGATGCAAGTTCCTTGAGAATCGTTCTCTTTAGCCATGCAACATTGCAACCAGGTCCTGTAGGTGCGTTTCGGGTTTGGTCCCCTACTTTTAGGGATCCTGTGGACACAATTTCACTCGGGCATGGATTATCGTTAATACCTTGGCAATTGCGGCTGCAGCTGAGGGGAATGTACGCTACGATGATTTGAATTGAGACAATTGTGCATGCTAGGCTTAATCCAACTGTTTTTTAATGTGATGGAATTTGACCAGTGACACTGTGCTAATCGCACGACGCCACGTGACACTGCGTACCTTGCCTCACCATGTCCATGCGTCATCCATGATGGTGATTAACAGGTTCAGGTCTTGGCCGTGTATACATTCTCGCTTGAGCGGTTGACCCTGTGTTTCACCTGGACTCTCACAAGCAGATGCGGACGGTCCCAGTCTTTGTCTCCAAAAAACCTTGGACTAGAGTGGTAAAGAGGACTAGGGTTTTAGGGTTTCCATCTCGCCCTGGGCTGTACTGCAACCTAGGCAGCAGCTGCTGACGGAATATATGTGACAGGCGCGTAGCTAGACCTGCATTAGCATTCGCCATGCACTCACTTGTAATAGACTATCCCGACACAATCCGACCCGTGCGTTGTACAAGCAGCCAAACACTCCACCTTCTGGACTGGTCACCACCATCCCGCCAAGCTTGTGGTCCCACGGTGCAGCGCCACAGAAGGCGACACATACCTTTACACGCGAATTATTGCCCAGTTCTCGTAGCAAATACCGCAACCATGGCAGTGGGACGCTATCTGCTCACTTTTGGGCTCCTGACGGGGAGCTCCACGGCAATGACCTTTGCGTGGTACTATCACCTCAAGGTATGGACCTGCCTTGGACTCAGACAAGCGAATCGAGTGCCTTGTGCACGCAACAGTTTTGTTGTTCAAGCACAAACGGTATGCGGTCTGCGTGCGATTGGAAGTGGGTACCTGGGGTACACGCATGCATATTGGCGTGGCCTTTTCAGCTACATGCGTGCATGCCACCGCAACAACGTGCGTGCAACCGGGTCGTGGCTACACGAAAGTTGGCAGATGTGCTACGTATTTTCTTTGCATACGACATGAATATGGGCGCCGTTGCAAAATCTTGCATGTTTGCATGCATGCTCACCCGATACCCTAAACCCTAAACCACAGCTTTTAGCCAATGCTCCGGAGCCTCCTGCGCGACAAGGGCATGTATTGGCAAGGGGTATACAAGTTAAATTTACTTAATAATAGATAGACTTTACTTTATAATAGTCAATTTTTTATACCCCTCGGTATTGGCGCAGCGCGGCGCACTCTTTTGTCAGCAAAATTGCTCCACTATGAAAAGATGGTAACTTGCAGTTTGATTTGTTGCAGAAGGAGCACTGGCCGCTGTACGTGGCCATCCTTGCGTCGTGGGGCATGGCGTTCTTTGAGTACTGCTTGCAAGTGCCTGCCAACAAGTAAGCGGGTGCCAGGTGCTATGGGCCACATTCCTGGGTGAAGCTGTGGAATTTCACAACCATCTGGACGCAATGTATACTTGCACACCCTGCAGTGCACACTGCACAATTGTATAATTTGACATCATCTTGTAATCAGGGCACTGACCTTGGGCCTTTCTTATCGCGATGGATACGTTCAATTCACTTAATTTTCAGTTCACGTAGGGATGACAGAACTTCTTGAACAATTTTTAATTCAATGAATTTTCAATCAATTGCCTGCAAACTCCGCTGCCTGCAGGTATGGCTACGTTGGCAACGGGGGCCCCTTCACTGCTCCCCAGCTGAAAGTGATTGCCGAGCTGATGTCCTTTGCCGTGTTCAGCGTGTTTTCAACGGTGGTGCTGAAGAACAAGCTGCACTGGCCTGACATCGTGGCCTTCGCGATGATCATACTAGGTAAGCCAAGAATCCACGCTCTACCTGTCAGTGACATGAGCACGAGTGCATTGGTTGTGAAGTAGAGTGAACTTCAAGGAGCCGGCTGGCCAATGCACAAGGTTATGGACAATTATTGGCTGCTCACTTTACCGAGTCGGACTACTGTAGCAGATTCTGCAACTAAATGTGCATCATTCAAAAGCCAATTTGGTCCTTGCAGGTGTGGCGGTTTCCCTCATCGGCAAGGAGCTTTTTTTCAAGAATGAGGGCCAGCCTCCCATGGTCCCGTCCGCACACATGCTCGAGGTCATGAACACCACGGTCAACCAGCCCAGCCAAGCGCAGATGCATGCTCTAGAGGGCACGGTGCTGAGTGGCTTGACACCCCAGCCAGACGTCAACGGCACCAGATTGCACCCGGAGGACCGTGTGTCACAGGCAAGGATGATGTCATGGGATTGCCACACCATTGGCCACAGTATTGGCCACACTGCGTTCTAGGATTAAAACCAAGTACTCAAAGTATCAAATACCAGATTGCACCCTGAGGAACGTGTTTCACAGGCAAGGATACATGAGGTCAGGGTGCAGGAAGTAGGGCATTGCCACGCCATTGGGCACACTGCGTGCAAGCCTAGAATTGAGTACTCAAAAGAAAAATACATCAAATTGTAGCGCACCCATGAACGGTAAAGAATGCCAATGTAAGAATGTCAATAGTTTAGTGGCACAAGGAGGAGAAAGAACAGAAATGCCTTCCGCATGTGTCATTGTTCAGCCTCAACCAATAGTGCATTATATTGGCACATTCTACGCCATCCGTTCTGAATACTTCACCGCATTGCAACTGCAGGGAAACCCCAGCCATTCTGCTGACATTGAGCTGGCTGCGTTCGAGCAGAGGCGCCTACTTGGAAGGGATCAGTCTGTCGACATGGAAGTGAGGCTGCGCAACCACAACAGCAAGCCCGCTGAAGCCGAGGAGCAGCCGGTGGTGGTGTCAAACTCCAATTTGGAAGCCACCAGTTTGCGGAGGAGGGGAGGCGCATCAGAGCAAGGGCAGGAAATGGGGCATCGGATATCCATGGAAGGGAGGGAGTCACAGGGTAGTGGGTCAGTGTCTGAAGGGGTGGCCAGGGTGCTCGACGTGATCCTGGAGGAGGTGGAGAGGTCATCGTCAGTAGATGCTGGGAATCCATCAGCCAATTCTTAAAAGCAAATTCTTTTCCATTTACTGACTTGCATGCAATCCAGCGATGACGCCAAATTAGCCGTGACAATATGTTAGGGAAGTGCAATATAGCTTGTAGATACGGTTACAGGAAAGGACTTCAAGCCCAGCACAGGCATGCGCCCTACCATTGTGCAGGAGTGACCATCAAATGCAATACCCTTGCCTCCTTGAATGTTCAATTGAATACATGCATTGAGTGCGTTTTTGCACTGCGCATGATTGCTAACAACTCAGCCTTGCCCTTTTTGCAAGGAATTCAGTGTTGCATGCTTTTTGGATTGCAGTTACAGAGTTAACAAATTTACTTGCAACCTGGGACTGCATTTGAGACGATTGCACAAGCAGTAGGTGTGTTTTCCACATTCCCATTCTGCTACCTGGTATGTACCTTGCAACATGTTGCTTTCTAGGACCATCCGCCAGATCCCATGCTGCTGAGTGCCCCTGCAACCTCTCACAGCATCAGCTCTGCTTCTGGTACACCACCCAACAGGCGTTGGTGGGGACTTTGAGTCCCACCATCTGCTCGATTTTGCACGGTGGAAGCAGGTGCTGGGGATCCCCAGAATGGCCTCCACAGGGATCGCTGGACATTGGCGTGCCATTGCTTGTGTGGCCTGGATCAAGCTCGAGAGCTTTGAAGGACGACAACAGCAATGCCACCACCAGTGCTACCTCCACCTCAGCGAAGTATCGGCCAGGGCATCTGCACACAGAAATGCACCTTCAGGAAGCAGCTACAGCATTCATAGTTATAATCAGGGTGACAAGGTCCGGTAATGACTGTGGGGTTTGCCCCTTGCATCCTGTCATGATCCACCTCGGACACCTGCACTTAATGCTATCAGTGCCAATCTGCGACTCAGTGCTCTTGCCAGTTAAAGGAACGCTAGAAAGGGAGCGCGGTTGTAAAATGTGATGTCGAGTTTCTGGCCTTTGTAATACTTTCAGTCAGCTGGGTTAATGTACATTACGCGAAGGAGCACTGCCTAGGGCAGCATCCTCACCTGTACTTCCCTCCTCCAAATGCCATCCCCGCGATACCCCCCACCCCAGGGATTGCAGCACTGTCCCCCACACCGAGCATGGTGGTCTGGCGTGAAGGGTTGAACAGGTGTGCATCAGTGCCAAACAATTGGCAGTCATGGTGTGTCTCAAATGGGGAGATGGCAAGGAGGGACCCCTGCAAAGTGACACATTGCTACATCAGAGTTGCGGGTGTGCAAACTGAGAAGTGTCAAACAACCGCAACTCAATTGCAGGCCATGTCAAATGATACAGAAATAATACAGCATAAGCAGGTGCCCAGCTTAAGAAGTACTATTTGTGATTGTACAGGAATGTATGCCATTATGCATGGGCCACATTGAGGGAAACAATCCTTCAAGCAGTGCGATACACCTAATGATAAAGGTAATTGCATCCCGTGCGGATCTGTAAAGGCACAGAAACGCCGCCCAAAGCGCCTTACCTTCTTCACCATGACATCACCCTGTGGGGCAGGTATGCAGATATTGCCCATCGCCATGCGCACATCAATGCACAATGAGAAGAGTCAACTATGGAAGAAACGCAAATAATTGAAAGTTGTATTATATTCCAAATTCTTGTTTCAAAATACGAAAATTAAGTAATAGTGTGACTTTCACACTAGAAATGCAATGACAAGGTCCTCACCTTCGTCACCATCACATCACCCTGTGGGGCAGGTATGCGGATGTTGCCCATCGCCATGCGCACATCGATGCCTGGGCTGCGCAGCCGCAACGCCTCTGAAACGCACGCTGCCAACAAGCTTGACCGGTCTTGCGCCAGCTGGATGCAAGCTTCCTGGGTGGCTTCCGGACCCAAACCTGAACCCGCTGCCTTCTCCAGCTGGCTGAGTTGCTGCTGGATTTGCGCCCGAATGGGCTGGTTTTCAGGCAGCAGCAAGAAGGATGTGGTCCAGAAGGTGGCAGGCACTGCGTTTGCCTGCAGAATCGATTGCCCCAAGGTTACACCCTGTCAGATCATCCCTGCATCGAACCCATGTCAGCCCATGCACACACAACAAACCCTAAATCCCAAACCCTAAACCTTGTACAGACAGGAAACTTTACCTTGGACCATGCACATACAACAAAGTGTACACCACTGCAGCACACTTCACTGGCAGTGATGTAATGTTGAAGGTTTTGATGATCATGCAAGACGCAATCGTAAACTCGGCAAGTTGCATTGCATGCACGCCCCTTACCATGGTTGCCCACAGCACAGCCAGAAGGAGGTTGGGCACTAATCTGTCAGGCAGGTCGCACGCCTGAATCACCTCACCAACCACAGTCCCCTCGAAATGGCCATGTACGAACCCTTTCCTGCAGCAATAAATGACACCAATGGGTCACCTGAAATAAACTGAGGAACGGTAGCATGGGCAGGGCTGCAACAGGCAACTGAGGCAATTTGCACATGTAAGCAACTTATATATACCTTCACGATGCAGCAAGATTAGCAGCCATCCACATGGGGGCAATATCCTGGTACCAAACAAATAGCAATATCTGTAACCATTACAGCAGCTGCAAAAGTTGACTTTTCATTTATAATCTTGTTTACATAAATGTAGTCCTGCTTGCTAGTTCTGTATTGCCCTTTGCTACCAGGCATACTCTTTAGCAAATTATCGCCTACAGGGTTGCAACATGTTGCGCCCTAAGGTCCTGCTGCATTGCAAGCACCCCATGCAAATCCACTCACCTCAATGCTGCCAGTATGATGGCCCTGGCTGCCGTGAAGGTAGGCTGGAACAGGTGCGGGATGGGGCTGGCCGCCAGCTCAAACGCATGGTCAAACTGGAAGAAGGCCCGTTGAAGCACGGGTACATCTGTGCTGTCTACAAAGCTTGTGCCAAACAGGGTTTGCAGTGCCGCTTGGAACACAAGGTCCTTGGCTGTTTGGTACAGCTCAACCTGCATCCCATGCAGCACACAAATCCATTGTTATTGTGTTTTAACACACAGAAGCTCGTGGCATTAGGTGTGCCAGGTGCTTCCAGATCCACCAACATGTCCAAACAGACCTTGTCTGAGTCATAATAATTCAGGTAAATCATATTCACAACCTTATAAGCATGATGGAATGCCGTGCATTACAAAGTACCCACCTTCCCTGTTCTAGGCCATGGTGCTATACCGGTGGCCACTGCAGCAGCCACTTTCTGTGCATGGACATGGAGGTTGGAGGGCGCAAGCAGCGCCCGGATGGTTTGCAGCAGCTTGAAATGTTGCGGGAAGAACAGTGCTGATGGCAGTCCTAAGATGCGCTGGGTGAACTGCTCTGCTGCCGGCCTGAAACAAATTGACCAGTATAATTGGGGGAAAAAAGCATTTCATACGGTATGTAAAATGTGAAACTATTACAATGCGTGAGCTGCTCCGCAGCTGGCCTGAAACAAGGTGGACCAGTTGATTGTGCAAAAGAAAACCGCCAATTACAAAGTGGATCATGCCCCAAGGCACTATGCACAGAAGAATGCCCCCAAGAAAAACAAGCGCCCACACCCCAGTAATTTCACAGAGTTTTGCCAAGTGGAATCGACATGCAGCCACGCATATTCGCTTAAATTGCGGGATGCATCTACGAATTCTGGTGGTACCACCCAGAATAGCGACCACTTCTCCTACCTGAACGCAATGTCTGTGTCAGCTGCAGTGAAGAACATCTTCAATGCTGGCGGGTGGAACAGGAACACCATTGGCACGCCCACCAGGGATAGCCGGAACACCTCACCCTGCTGGTGCCTGCACCGCTGGATGAAGCGGGAACCATGGCGCAGTGACAGCACGTTGCCCACAAGGGGTAAGCCGGGGACCAGTGGCGCTAGCGTCGCAGAGGTGGCCTTCTGCGCCTGGAGGGCTGCAGGGCACAGGCAATTTAGGGTTTAGGGTTTCGGTTCTGTCGTTTGGGCCTGCAGGGCTCAGGTGCGTTATGGGTAAGGGTTTAGGCCTGCAGAGCAGCAGGGCACAGCGTTTTAGGGTTTGTGGTTTGGGCCTGCAGAGGTTGCAGAGCCATTCAGTTTGCGGTGTGGGACTGCAGAGCTGCAGGGCACAGCGGTGCGGGTTTATGAGGGTGCAGCCCCGGCTGAGGTCCAGGGTTTAGGGTTTATCAGGGTGCAGCCCAGGCTGAGGTGCAAGGTGTAGGGTTTATGAGGGTGCAGCCCAGGTTAACATATATGTACAGGACAACGTCCTGCAGATTGACCTAGCTGACGCAAACCAAGTTATGTCGGTCTAGGTTGAGTGCACCCAATGGGGTTTGAGCCTATCGGAGTACGCAGTGGGTAATGGGCAGCGCCTAAAGGTCCAGATAAGCCCCGGAGGGCAACACTCGACGTGTTGCATGTACAGCATCACAACTATTCCAGCTTCACTCACCTGAGAACACTGCCCATACCAGACCAGCCAGGCACACTGACAACGCCACTCGCAGCCACATGCTCAACATGGCATCCATCCGTCAGTGCAGTGCTGCGCGTCTCTTCAAGTTAGGGAGGCATTCAGACTTGAAAAGGGGGTGTCAACAGTGAACAGTACAAGGGGAGCAGCCCAAGAGGTCTTTGCGCCGAGTATGCATGCATATAGGGTGGGGGAACGGCGTCTAGGCGCAAGCGCTACAACTGCCAGGCAACAGTTTGATAACTTTGCTGTTCAACACTTCGCATATAGCATACTGCTGGGGTTGATAGTATTGGCGAAGAAGCCTGGGTCAGCTAGTCTTTGGGCTGGAAATAAGCAGGCTTGCCACGTTGCCTGACATCATATCCAGTTATTATTACATATGTTTTCAAAGGCCGCTCACACAAAGGTGTGTATACTTGTGAGACTCCTTGCCAGCCACTGTCACTGTGATAACTGTATCCCATAAAGCCCCGAAGCTCAGACCCGTGTGACACTGTTCACCATATTTAAGCCCTGAAGTTCGAGCTCTGCCCATCGTTTTCGTCTTGGTTTTTGTTCAAACTTGCGCAACTCCCCTGTAACTGTGCGGCAGGTTAATTGCTTGTATACATCACACCTACATCAGGTCATTGATCGTACCTCAGGTTTGGCTGTGCACTTGCCTGTTCCACTCCGCCATCAGTTTGAAAAAGGAGTTGGAGATGAGCTTTCAGCCTCCTGACTGGGCTTCTCAGCCGTCCAGAGTTGCAACCCTTGTGGTACGTGGCTATTGATTGGAACCTTTGCGTTTTGCACGAACAAGGCTGGAGGGTGTTGTCGCATCGAGTGGAGATACGATGCATGCATGCATATGCTTGCACTCTTGTAGGGTTACGAGGGTTGGCTGAGTTGAACTGAAGAGAGTCGAGGAGCTTGCTTTAACTAACTCAGATTATTAGTATGCGGCGGGCTGTTGCACCTCGACACCATGCAAAACCCTGTCACCTGCCATGCCATTCATCCCAACTCACATACCCAATGCCCCCTCCTCCTTGCAACCCAAACCCTGCACCTAAACGCCAAACCCCCTGCCAGGTGCAAGACGCTACAGGCGGCCAGGTTGAGACCATCCCAGTGGATAGCAAGGCCTGGTACCTGCTTGGGCGGGACGCCTCAAAGTGCGATGTCGTGACCACGGCCAGTGACAGCTCACGCATCCATGCGGCCCTGGTGCACCACAAGGACGACAAGATCTACCTCATTGACCTACAGTCGGTGCGCACCATATGCACCATTAGGGTTTAGGGTTTAGGGTTTGGGGCTGCACCACAAGGACGCCAACGGCTACCTCTTAGACCTCCAGTCGGTGCGCACAATAAGCAGCCTAAAGCACAACATGTAGGATGAATACCCTAAACCCTCAAACCTTAAACCCCGCATGTTGAGATAAGACCTACCGCATAGACCTCCAGTCGGTGCGGAACATGTGCACTATGCCACCATACTCGACCATACACCCATACAGCGACAGCTTCCGCACTGCTTAGCCTTGGGTAATGTCTTGCCTCATGTATCCCCAGCTGACCATTCACATATCCCCAGGTGTCCATTCACAACATGTTTTGTCCCCGTGCAGACCCACGGCACCTTTGTCAACGACACCCGCCTGGCGCCACACAAGCCCACCCAGGTGACCAAGGGGGATGTCATATACTGTGGGGCGCCCGACCGAACCTTCACACTCAACTGCGAGACCTCGGGTGGGTACTCCGGGCAGCAATGCCCTGGTCTGGCATAGGGGATGGATTGCCGATGGCGTGGTTGATGTGGCAAGCCTTTAAAAGCATCTCTGCACTATGGCGATCTGCCTGTCTGATCACATCAATGATCACAAACACCACTGGATGTGGGCCTATGGCAAACAGTTGCTGCGGGGCAATGACCCATCATTTGTTGTGCTGTTCTGTAGTACGGCATGTCTTGGAGCGCATTCAAGCAGCAGACGTAGTCTGTTGCTGGGAGACGGATTACATGAGCTGACATTGGCATTTGCTGCATGGATGTACATGCGTCTTTGCGTGGCTGCAAGAGAGTTGCAATTGCGCTCGTCAAATTCTTAAGTTTTAAGACGACCATGCGTGCACCGCAGGGGTGAAACGGCGGTCAGACCACGAGGGCACGGCGCTGGATAAGTGGCCCAAGGGGACTGTAACAGCGTCACACCTACTGGTGAAACACAAGGGGTCGCGGCGGCCGTCTTCATGGAAGGAGAGTGTGGTGACGCGCACGCAGGTGAGCACGCCTTTGACAAAAAACTTTATAACCCTATAACCAGCAGTAGGCGCCACACTAGAAGTGATACACCCACATGCAGGCAAAGTAATTTGTAACTTTTTTACCGTGCACATGCTAACACCCAGGGCATGTAGGTGTTCATGCTTAAAAGGAGCGGGCATAACCAAAGCGCAAAACACCCATTTGTGTGTCTAATTATCAAATAAATGGAGTTCAATGTAGTTTGAACGTAATGACCGGGGATCAAATGCAGACCATATTTCTGTTATTAAGCAAGACTCTCCCCAACCCTCGTTGAATTATTGATCAAGGATGTTTTGATGCTCATAGTCCTCATCTCTACCCTGCGTGGCCCTCAGGAGGAGGCGCTTGAGATGATCGTGCGCTTCAGGGAGCAGATCGCGTCGGGCCAGGTGGACTTTGCAACCCTTGCGGCACAGGTTAGTGGGCGTGACTTGCATGCATGCATATGGTGCTGCTGCATCAATGTCAAGCTGATACATGCATGCATCCTATTGTGCATGTGACCCTCTGTAGCAGTGATTGTCGTAGTGGGGAATTTAACCCCGCGGGGAATTTAACCCCTGCAGGATGTAGCCAACATCTGCATCACGTGGGGTGGACAACCATGCGCATCAGGTGGCTTGGGCAACAATTTGCACCATGTGGTCTGGCAAGCATTTGTCCAGGCCATGATTTGCCGAGAGGTTTTCTCACCTGTGTGTTATGCATTACGCAGGAAAGCCACTGCAGCAGCGCGCGACGTGGTGGGGACCTCGGGGAATTTGGCCCCGGCAAGATGCAGCCGGTATTTGAGCAGGCTGCATTTGCGCTGGCAGTGGGGGAGATGAGCGGCCCCGTGTTTTCAGACTCAGGGGTGCATATTATATTGAGAACAGCCTAGAGGCGCGATGCGGCGCATGGAGAGTAGGTAGAACCTATCTGATGCGATGCTCGTGCTGCACTTAAACATGGCGTCCGTTCAGCCTTAGGAGATTTACAGATTGAAAGCACATCGAGCTGAAGCTGGCATCGTAGCTATATGACAGTGTGCACACACACCATGAGGCAAGGACCACATTGCTTTCTTTCATTTCAGACTGATCATCAACCTGCCAGCATGCTGCACAATGTGGAAAACTGTGGCACAGCAGGTTGGAAGGTGCTAGGGCTCTGTTTGAACCATGCAGGTGTGCATTCTGGTGCCGTTTGTGGTCCTATGGGTGGAACTGCAGCAATGCAGGGGCATTTTTCAACTTTTAACCTATCATAGTTTCACTGCTGTGCATCACGTCCTTTCTCCTTGAACATTTGCAATCCTAAGCCATTTGTAGCTGTCACACAGTATGGTATTACCTGCATAGAAGCATCATAGTGGCGGGACGCGTTAGGACTGGCCCATCCTAATACTGTAACACAACAGAAAGCATGCTTTGCAATCGGCACGTGTGGACCGCTGAAGTTGATATGTGATATTCAGAGGGCGGTACCCTGGGCTGAACCGCTCTGTGTGTATGTTGCTACCAAAGCTGCACTGAGGTCCTCCGTCCGACGCACTGCAGTACATATAGTTAGTCTTAAGTACAATACGGTTTACAAGATAACGCCTACAGGGTCATGGCCGGTCACTAGGGTCCACACCAGGGTCCACACAGTGTGGACAATACCAGTGCCACAATATCAGTGACTGGTCCACTTGATTGTTTTCGTGTTATTGTTTTTTAATATTCCTGCTGGCACCAAGAAATCCTGGGGAAAACGCCCCGCAGGGTGTCAACCAGCGATAGATACAATCTAACACGGCCTCGTCTGCCTCATAGAGTTTCTTTTCAAGCCTGTTGTTGTGCACGCTGTTGCTGGACGACCTTCTGCTTTGCACTGCGTTGAACGCCAGCTGCAAACATCGTGCGTACCACTTCTTGGCTGTGGTACTAAGACGCTATCGATTAACCTTCAAACTAGACTTCGCTACCAGGCTTTTTGGATTCTACGAGGTCAAGGGACTCACGGATGGTTGACAGAGCCTTGTGGCAAGAAAGAGCGTGGATGATGTGTATCAACATCTGTATTTTACAGTGTCTGGTCATACTGGGACTCCTGTATGCAAACTTCGGGAGCACAAACCACGAGTACGATACTCCGCAGTTGACGTCTTGCGGTGAGTTCGCTTTGTCTTCGAGCCATGTGCATGCATTAGATAGTCGGATAGATTTTGTTGAAATGCATGCATGCGGGTCAACTTGCAAGTGTTCCTAGTGCTTACTTGAACCACAGTGTACAAGGTGGTGGTAACAGGATAACTAAAAGGTATGCCGGACAACATTACATTTGCTTCCAGCTGATCTGTAGTTGTGCTTGGTCCAAAGTCAAGCTTGCAAGCTGTTCAAGGCAACACAGCTTTCAATTGAGTCCCTGGTGGCACCTGCTCTGTCACTATTCACAGTCCCTCCGACAACTTCTTTTTTGTGTTCTTCAATTGAAGGGATTGGGCCGAATGTTGTGAAGCATGTTTCACAGTCGTCCACCCTTGGCAAGAACTCTTCGGCTACACTTGCCATTGACGAGGCCTGCAGCACCTGCTCAAGCACCGAAACAGAAGACGGGCAGCTGTGGCACCTGGACTTTCTGGAAAGTCTACACTGCCATCAATTGTGTAGTTTTAGCAGTGCTAGCCCTGGGTTTCCGGAGTGTTCTTGCACGCAGTACTAGTGTGTCCAACTGGCTTTAGTTCACTGCAAAGCACGATGAGACTGAGACTTCAATGCCCATTCTATCTTTCTATTCTTTCAGTTGCAGTCACAATGTCTGCCGCAATGGTGTAGCCTGGTGAACAAGTGTTTGTAGGGTGTAGGCCTGAGGTGTTGAATGTGTTTCTTTGTCACACACAGGAACCACGGAACATTCGAGGAGTGTCCATCATCAGCGGCGGTTTGACTGGAGCCACCATTCTGGTGCCCCGCTCACCCACGCACCCAGACCTTACTAGTGTGCAGGCAAGTAGCAAGTACAGACTAGCCACTCTGGAGAGAGCAGCTACTCTGGAACCATGCTGGTTTAGGGTTTAGGGTTTTCTTACACTTAAAGTCTTGCAAGTCACAGTTTGGAGCGAGTGCTAAGACATACTTTGCTTGACCACACTGTACTAAGGTACCAACTTACTGTACTGAGCACTAATCAAAGCCGCTTGCACCAGACTGTGCACGTTTTCCATCAATAACCCCAGGCAAATAATCCTGTGTCCCTCGACGTATATGTTTTGCTCCACGCAGGGCGTGACCATCCCGCATGGCGCATCATCCTACGTGGGCCTGGAAGCCGAGGGCGCGCAGGGCATCACCATCCTGGCGCCCTCAGGGGGCGTCTCCATATGTGACTTGAGGCTGGACCTGGTTTCGCCAATTACCTGGGGGGGCCAGGTGTTGTCTGGGGCTGGCACTACGGAGGGACATGCCCTGCGGGCCCTGCGGCAGGTGTCGCCAGGTGGTTTTGGTGGTTTCAGAGTCACACACACTGAACACATGGGGAGCGCAGATGGCACCATGGGTGCTGGTGAAGCATGCCCAGCAGGCCATGCGTCGGCAGTTACAGGCAGAGTCTGCGTGGTGTCCGGAGTCAAACAATCTGACAGTATGGCAGCCGATGCTGCTGTAGCTTGGCCTGCAGGTTTCCGACTTGTCAAGGCTTTTTCAGGCAAGTGGAAATCCTGAATCGTGAACCCTGAACAGGTTGTGGACAGCATGACAAGCAATCTGGCAAACCCTAAACCTGAACCCTAAAATGCCTGATGCCTTGCCCAGACAGGCCACATAGGCACAACCCCCAGTTGACCAATCCATGAACTGTCAAAAACCTAAACCCTCAACCCTCAACTGCCTGGTCCCCTCCCACTGATGGGCCACACGTGCTACTCGTGCCCACTTTCTCCAGGCAGGGTCTCGGGAGCCAGGCGATCCCGGAGGCTGTTGTCAGAGCCCACCTTTGGACCCTACGGGGATGCAGGCGGCAATGCCAATCCCGGGGGATACTGGACCTGGCCCCCAGCAGGCAGCAACAGGTCCCCGCCATCTGTCAGCGTACCACCAGCACCACCGGCACTAGCACCTGCCTTGCCAGTGTGGGTGCGCACGCGGTGCCGGTTGGAAGCAGGTGAGTCTCCCACTTAATGGTGATTGCTGCATGCCATGCCATGCCATGGAAGTGAGTACTTCACGATTGAAGCATGCGCATGCGCTCCATAGGTGAAGCATATTTCTACCCAATATTGGGATCATAATTTCTATATCAATGATATTGATGACTTTATTTTTTGCAACAAATTTATGATTGAGACTCATTTTCTCTTCAATTATGCACGTGTTCCCGCAGATGACCCAGTAATCCTCTCGCACCTGACTACTGGCACGCTCAGCCGCAGTCTCGAGGAGCAGTTTGCAGAGGCGGCGCAGGTAGGAATTGGCACATGAGTTTGTGATACTTATGATTCTGCAAAATGGCTGAAAACAGCTGGGTTGCCAAAATAGGTTTGTGAAACTGTTCCAACCCCACTTATTTTATGTTACCAAACCCAAGAAGGTATTCCTACCCTATCATCATCGGTGCATGCAATGGTAAGAGGATTCCAGGAGGGACAAGATTAAATGGAAGGATACTCAGTGGCAGATAACAAAACCCTAATCAAGCCCTTAATTTCCATGGGTTTGGAGATACTCTATAACACATTGTCAATTAATGTTTGAGGACGGGTCATAACGGGTCAACTTTGAACATTGCGAATGTTGGACGCAGGTGGACATTCACTCCGTCATGCTGGCGTACGTCTTTGACAACCGGCCGCGCGACGAGGCCCTGGCTGCGGCACAGCTCCTGGCCCTGGACCACAGCCACCTGCACACACGCCGCGTTCTGGGGCAGATACATGCGACCAGCGGCGCAGGCAACGTGACCATTGCTGTGGACATCCTGGCGCCTGACGGTGGTGCGGGGGCCAAGGCTGCGCTGCGCGGCGCTGTGCAGGGGGGTGACCTTCCTCTGGCCCTTTCACTGCTCATGAAGCTGAGACTGCTGGAGGACAGCTTCTTGGTGGATGGAGAGGTGTGTGCAAGCTGCAGCCTCTTGTGGCTGCAGCCAGCTGGATCCCAAAACCCTAAACTCTAAACCCTAATTTAAAACAGTAGAGACTGCCGGTGAATGATGGCAAGCTGAAATGCCATCGCAGCTGGCCATCAGGCTGAGCATGCAAATTGGATAAATATGGCAATGCGAGGATTGTCTCAGTCATGCAGTGCTGAAATAATACAAAAATGAGGCATGGGATGGCTCTGCTGGTATGCACATTTGCCGACATGATGTAACTTGTTCATTCCATGGAGCGTTCAAGCTGCGCCATACTCAAGGCAACTTTAATTCTGATTTCAACCTGCGCGCAGCTCATCCCCTTCACCTTCCCCACCGATCTGTCCTCCCCAAAACCATTTGCACCGGCACAACCAGTGCCAGTGACTACCAGCCAGGCTCGCGGTGCCACCGACATCATCCCCCTGCCCCTGGTCCCGCCCGGCAACATCATGGTCACCGCACATGGCCAGCACCACCAGGGCCAGCTGGCAGTCCTGCTGGGCACGGTGCTGGGGTCGGTGGGGGTGCTCATGGTTGGCGGGATTGTGTTCCTGGCGGTCCGAGGGAGGTCGTCTCCTTCTACAGGCGATGGGCCGGTGCGTGTGCTTGGTGTGCTGTTCCACCCATCACAGTGTGCATTTGCCCCTTCCAAACACCACCTGCATCAAGAAATTTTTCTACCGCAATGCACAACGATAGTTTGAGCAATTCACAACCTGAGGCTCGCGACAACTTGTACTAAACCCAACATTATTTCTGCTCAATAAGGTACAGGCTCTTAACATACATGGCAGACACTGACTTAAATGGTATGCATCGCAGTACCAGCGATTTGCCTCACCATGGCCATCGTGTCCTCCTTCCACTGACACCCGCCACCTACTAGACCCAGCAGCTACCCCTACTCACATTGCTGCGGCAGCAGCTGCGCATATGGTGGCTGGAGGCGCCTCGTCACAGTATGGCGCAGGTGGTAGGGGTATAAGCTTGCCCTCCACCCCCACTACCTCCCGCATCAGTATGTACATGGGACCCGGTTCATCAGGTGCCAGCGGCGTCCCAGATTATTCAGATGAGCTGAGCTACGCTTGAGGCGAGTCAGCGTGATTACTCGAGTGTGGAGCTAAGCTTTGCAGAGTTTCCCAATTCATATTACAATTACCAAGATATTCATAGAACACAGCAGCTGGAGAATTTGACTCACAAAAACAACCCTTGTTGACTTGACATGACGTGCGGTTCAACAGTAATCTCATTCACATACAACATTTTTTGACTGGCCATGGCGTGCGCACCATCCGAATTGCGCGTCACCTGTGAAGTTCTTACCTACCGCTCAATGGAGGCTTTAGTGACTGTTGTCCTGCATTCAAGGGTGATTTTACAGCAGCATTGTGTTGAAGGAGGATGGTCTTGTGTAGGAAAACTTAGCACAGTTGAAGGTGATTTTGTTTTGTTATCCGCTTTCAGCATTACGAGTGGTTCCTCACTGGAACGCCAAGGCAGTATTGTACACCATACTTGTAAAAATGAAATGGAAAGTAATTTCCGACGGCTTCATCCTCTGCTAGAAAGATCTCAGGGTTTGCAATATGCTTCAATTAAATAACGATGCAGTTTGCCAGACGGCTGTTTTTACAAGCACACCAAGGGCGTATGCCTGGGTGTAGGGTGTAGGTAGGGTAGGGAGCTTTTACACAATGGCAATCAGTGGCAATCCCCCTACCACGTGTTGCGCGTCCTTCTCTGCGGCTGCCTATGTACCTTGGTGGCAAAACTGAGTGTTGTAAGACAGCCGAGTATCCATGTCCACTGGAAATGCTGGGCTGGTGCGGTGGCATCGTGCTGCAGAGCCCAAGCCCATCCAGTCAACCCTATGATAGGGCGGGCATAGGCCCTCCCGCCATTCCTGGATCGAGATGGCACTTTTGCTTGGCATACTTCACCGAGCAACACCAGGGGAGGTCGCACTCTGGTAAACGAGGTATCTACTACACTTTCCTCAGCGGTACATCACCAACACATCGCAGCGCAAACAGTCGAAATCCCCGCAAACGCCTTTCTGCCCACCAAAACGTCAACAACCTCACGAGGTTCACGCTCGCCGTATTGCGTTCTCAACTATGCATGCACACGTTTTTAAGCTGTGCAAAACGGTATAGTGCACCTACAGTTGCGTAGCTTACTCAGAAGTCCAGTGGCATCTGACGTGATGGGTAGAGGACGGCAGAACCAACTGGGCTCCCATTTCTGACTCCAGTGGTGAAGGGTTAAGGGATTCCCGACTCAGGTTTGCTGTACTGGAGCAATATTGTACTGGAAGCTGCGACATTTGGGCGGGGAGTCGACTGGGGTACGTGATCACCACTTTTGCATGCATATACAGGGTGCATGCATGTCTTGTTGGCTTCGCACAACGAAACATGTGTAACGATGAATTACCTGCTCTTTCTCTTCCTGGCACGCTTCCCTAGTAAATGCAAGCACTGCCTACCAGCAAGAAGTATGTACTATTCTTCATGATCTTGGGCCCATGGCCTTCTGCCCACTTGGCATTCTGCCCAACTGCCCATGGCATTCTGTAAACTTCGCTGATCTACTGACTCATCTGTGGTTAACATTCCCCTGCAAGGTGGCATATGCATGGGTATTATGGCAGTCCGCACTGTGACCCAAGCCTCTTATTCCTGGTGTGTTGTAGGCCACCACTTGAGACCTAGGTGGGCGAGATGATTGTAGCTTGAAGCCATCACCTTTGAGCGTGGGCAGTAGCATCAGGCAGCCATCACCCCTCCTGAGCTTTGGCGGTAACATCAGGCAGCCTCACCCCTCTTGGGCTAGGGCCGTAGCATCAACTTGGGCTTGACCAACAGCAGAGGGAGCGGGCCATCAGCAGTAGCGTGCACGCCGTCACCCTTTGGGCTTGGGCTGTAAGCAGCAAGCAGTATGAAGTGGAAGCAGCTGAGTCACCTGAGTGCATATGCGCGGGCCGAGGCGCACCTCACGCAGCAAACAGTCCACGGCGCAGTAGGTATGCTTGTATGCCGCCACACCTGCACTGCACTAGTAAAAAATCCAGTGCACCGCACGCCACAGCTTCAATGGGTATCATCACCAGCCCAGGCAATCCGGCCAGCCGTTCTACCTGCCTTGGATAGTGGTGTGGTGGCGGCCCGTTGGCTCTTTGTCACTGCGCCTGCTGTGCCCGCTCGGGTGGTCATGGTTGCTCTTTGTCATGCACATGTATATCAGTTACCACCTACACTCAGCCTGCGCCTAGAAAGCCGACCCCCGGCTTATACCATATCCTTGTAGCGAATACCCACTGGCTGCTCTTCCTGTTAACAGTGACGCTGGGCTTCTCATTGCTTGCCGTCGTGCTGTTCTTCTCAGAGCTCCAGCAGTACCTGACATCGAGAACAACACAGGAGGTATGGGCACAGCGCATAGTTTGTATGATTTCATCCCTTTTTACAAAAAAAAATAGCGTGCTGCAAACGACGTACTGGCGGACATTATAGCTGTCCAGCTACATCATTTTGTCCTTTTGCTCACAAACGCATTTAGCACAAGACTAGCAGTGTCCCAGATTCCTTGACACCGACGCTGCTACTGCTGCTAAACATGCTATAATGTGTACATGGTACTACATATGCATTATCTCCATGATGGTAGCATGGTGCCACATGGACTATTGAAACCCCTTTTTGGCTGGTTGCCTGCAGATGAATGTGGACTTGACACGTGGCGAGCTGCTGGACGTGCGAATCGACATCTCCTTCCCTGCCCTGCCATGCGCAGGTAGGACGGGCACTAAACCCCTACCGTAGGGTGGCACTCCTGCCTGCGTTCCCATACATTTACTTACATACAGTCACATAGACCCTTGCAAGCACTGGGATAATGATTGGTGCACCTGCCCCAACTTGTCCCTGCAACTGCCTGTTCCGGTAATTGCTGGGACCATCTTCGCACAGCCGCAACCGTAAGAAACCGGCAGGACACAGGAAATGCCAGGGTCTGTTCAGCAATAGCACGCGCAGCGAACAAAACTCACACACCCCTTTTTTACTCTCGCAGCCTTGAGCCTGGACCTGCGGGACATCTCTGGCAGGGGGGAGTACGACGTGGGGGCCCTAGCTAGGACTGGTGAGCTCCACAAATACCGGATGGACAGCAATGGCAAGCGGATAGGGCTGGGGGAGTATCTGGCTCCCAAGGACGACATGGTCAACTTCTTCTGGCTGCAACCAAACCCCAAGGCAGGGTTTGTCCGGGTGGCCTGGCATGAGGGGCTCAAATTCAGCATTTGAAGCGTCTCAAATGCTGCAAATATTATCTGTCATCGCCCCTCATATGGTCACATTTAACTTAACAGATTAGCAACAATTATCATACTTACGTTCATTTGGTACAAGGATTCCACTCAACATTGTTCATTGTCGCAGAAAATCGAAGACATTGAGCGGGAGTTCAAGGCCCACGAGGGTTGCAACGTGGTTGGCTGGCTGCATGTGCAGCGCGTGGCGGGCAACTTCCACATCAGCCTGCACGCTGAGAACTTCATGCTTATGAGCCAGGTGGGTGGGGGGGTCAGGAGGGGCTAGGAAGATGGGGTCAAGGGGGTGAATGAGAGGAATGCAGACAGAGAAGCTTATGTGAGGCCGTGTTGGTGGGCCAATGTGTGTGTATTGTTCACATGTGGGTTTGTGGGATAGTTGCATGCAATCACCCTTTTATAGCTGGGTACTCATATCTACTTTAAATTTCGTCATTCAGTCGCTAGTTTAGTTGTATTGCTGGAGCATTATGTAGCTCTGTTTGCTGGCAGGCCCAACGCAACCGCCTGCCCTTTCATGGCAGGCTGTGTATTATTGTGGCTAATATATGAATATATTATTATTCTTATTAATATTGATGCATTTTTGCTGCAGACCCAGCAGGAGATCGCCAAGGCCATCTTCGACATGCACTCGGGCAAGGGATTCCCAATGGACATGCGGAACCTCGAGGTGCGGGGCCAGGCCCTAGGCTAGGGTGTGGTTGTGACATACGAAACCTCGAGGTGCGGGGCCAGGCCCTAGGCTAGAGTGTGGTTGTGACATGCGAAACCTTGAGGCGCGATGATATACCCTAGGCTAGGTTGTGGTTGTGACATACGAAACCTTGGGGCGTAGTGCCAGGCCCTAGGCTAGGGTTTGGTTGTGACATGCGAAGCCTGGAGGCAGGGGGCCAGGCCCTAGGCTAGGGTGTGTTGTGACACGCCAAACCTCGAGGCCTCGAGGGGCGCAGCGCCAGGTCCTAGGCTAGGCCATTTACCTAACTTTGTGGGGGCATACATCATGTTGAAGGGGACCGTAGGGATGGAGTTCCTTCCTTCGCCTTCGAAAAAAGTACTACTGCCGGCCCGCACACCCAACTCGCACTACACAACTCATTAGATTATAAGTTTTATACTGGTTCTTAGTATACATGCGCGCACTATAGCATATACTCACTAGGTTGATAAATCATTTTCCCCCTTGCATGCAGATCCACCACGACTTGAGCAAGATCAATGTGAGCCACGTCATTCACAAGTTTGGCTTTGGGCCCCAGTTCCCAGGCCAGGTCAACCCACTGGATGGTGCGCGTCAACACCCCCACAAGCCACGATCCCTAAACCCTAAACCTTTGTCCTGAAACCACGACATGGTCACCCCCTTTGCCTGTTGACCTTCACATATGGCTTCCCACCCTCTGTCTTTCCCGCTGCTAGTGACAAGGCACGCAATTCTCCGAATTCCATGTCTGCGACGATGGTCTTATGATGTCACACCATGGTTTTATGTGTGACAGTCACAAACCCTCCGCAAACCCTTGTGCAGGGTTTGAGCGCATCATCCACGAGGGCAGTGGCATCTACAAGTACTTCCTCAAGGTGGTGCCAACAAAGTACTACAGCGGATGGGGTGAGTGTGAACCCTACACCCTAATGCTTTGCGTGCAGGATTTGCAGGCTAATTCTATGGAAGCCTAAACAAATCTGAAGTAAGCTTGAGCCCCAACCTCCCCGCAGGCTGGTCGCGCATAGACAGCAACCAGTACTCAGTCACCGAGTACTACCAGGCTGTGACTGAGCACAACATGCAGATGCCCGGCATTTTCTTCATGTACGATCTGTCACCGATCACAGTCACCATCAGGCAGAATGGGCGCAGCTTTGCGCACTTTGTGGTGCGGCTGTGCGCGGTGGTGGGGGGCGTGTTTGCGGTGGCAGGTGAGGAGGGTGGAGGTGGTGTGGTGGGGGGGGGTGGGGGTTGAGGGGTGCGCTTTGTGGTGCGGCTGTGTGCGGTGGTGGGGGGGTTTGTTTGCGGTGGCAGGGGGTGGAGGTGGGGAAGGACGGTGAGGGATGAGTGTGTGGTGCGGCTGTGCGTGGTGGTGGCCATCTTGCTTGCAGCGGAAGGTGGGGGGTGGGCTGTGGGTGGCCCGTGAAACGAGGGCATGCATGGCAGGGTTCAGGCTGTTAGGGTTTTGGTGGACACGGTTGCAGCCACAATCGTGCACACTTGCACAGCTGCGTAGTGCCACTCGCTGACGTGCATACATTGCCATGTGCAGACATGACTGACAGGTGCCTACACAGGATGGTCACAAACATGAAGAAGTAGTAATTTATGTAGGCTTGCGCATCATTTAATTAAAATTTATTCTATGCTTATGATCTAGATAAATATGATTTAAACCCATGTGCAGGCATGACCGACAGGTGGCTACACAGGATGGTCACCGCATTATATTTATTCCTCTGTTAAATCGGACACATGTGATTTTATTCCACGTGCAGGCATGACGGACAGGTGGCTACACAGGATGGTCACGCAAATGAACAAATAATACTTTATAGAGGCTTGCGCATTATGTTGTTCTATGCTTATTTAGATAAATGTGACTTAATTATATGTGCAGGCATGACCGACAGGTGGCTACACAGGATGGTCACCGCATACCGCCAGCTCACCCAAGGAAAGTAGCGGCTGAAGCTGGGGACTGGGTGTGGGGACTGGAGCTGGAGCTGGGGACTGGGTGGTGTGACGAGGGTCATCGCGGTGGGATGACACTCAGCCGCAGCAGGGATTGGGTTTAGGGTTTTGAGTCGCCTGAGCCACGGAAGATAGCGACTGGAGCAGGGTGGTGGCCTGGGGGCTCTCCCAGTGGGTTAAAGAACTCCACAGCAGGGTTTGGGGGATTTGAGTTAGGGTTTAGGTTTTCTTGGGGGTGGGATGGCGCTCCCCCACAGCAGGGTTTGGTGGCAGTTGGATCATATTTTATGGCACATTTTTTGGGTTTGGACTCCAAGTCAGTGAAGTTCAGGGGTCCTTGTGGGGGGGGCAGCAAGCAAGGCTGTCATCAAAGTTGTGATCAGGTGGGTTGACAGACAACAGCATTCATCTCTGGCGTGCGGTGCGCATGACATGTCTACACCATTGAGAGCCTGCTCCACATTTGTCGCGGTGCCGGTGTTGTGCCGTTTGGACCGCAGCCGGAGTGCGTGGTTAGGGGATCAGATGGATGCAGAGTCAGACTTTTATAGCACCATGCATAGTGCTGCAGTCGTGTATACGGTGCAGCCACCCAGCATGGTGCAAGCCCACCATTCAATGGCAGCGCTATGAGTTAGCTGGCAGCGCAATGCGTTAGCCTGCAGGCCCACCATTACAGCGTAGTACAGCGCACTGAGTGCAGCACAGCATGGCGTGCAGCACAGTAAATGATTATAAGCAGAAGGGTAGGCAGTTACCCACTGAGTGCGCTCCTGTAAATTTATTGTCATCTACATCTGGTGTACACCATGGTCTGGCTCAGACTGAGTGGCAACGCCAATGCATGGACATGGATATGCATACAATATTTGCACAATATGCCATTATGCCATTGTGCAAAGGGCAAACATGGGCCATGTAGGCCATGCCAGCTACCCAGATAATGGCAGCGCTAGTTGGCGTCTGGCCAGGTCTGCAATCATTGCAACCGGTTGTTAACCGGTCAATAACCTTGCATGCTACTAATCTAGGGCATTACAAGCGCTGTACATGATGGATAGCCCAAGGGTCTGTGCCGGTGTATACAATCCCACATTGGCTGCGCGAAGATACAACCCCCATAGTAGGGTTCTCACTGCTTGGTCCCCAGGGCTGGTAGGTGCCCTAGATCCAAACCCTAAGCACTAGCGGTGTGATGGCGGGCCCCAGTGACTGTTGCTGCTGCGCATGTCTGTGGTTGCGCTGGATGTGGCCAACAGTCGGACTGAATTTTCTTGCGAGGGGTTGATCATCCGAGATGCAGATGCGGCCATTTGGTTCATGATCCAGCTGGAGAAGGGCACAGGCTCTTGAGGCTGGCTTGTGGTGTGGCTGCGCCGATGCTGGTGGGTGGGCGGATGATGGGTAGCTCATGGCGTGGCTGGGTGCGTACCTGTGAGTGAGACGGTGGGCAGGGGGTCAATGATGCACGTGGCTGAAACCTTGAAACCCTGAAACCATAAACGCAAACCCTGTTAAAATATATGTATCCCGCTAAAATCTTGTTCATTAGAGGGAGGGCGGCCTCATCCTGAGACATGCATGATAGGTATGTGGTGGGTGTCCTAAACCCTATATATGCAACCCTAAACCCTAAACAGGAGCCTCGAGCACTTTGGCAGCAACGAAGTGCAGAAACCTACCAAGCAGCTCGTTTGCTGAAAGCACGCAATGTAAAAGTCGCGCAACCTTTTGCACCATCTGGGCTGGAAGCTGGCATGGGGATGGTTGCCGAGCAGCTGTGTCCCTGCAAAAGGTAGAAGGGTCCCTTGAGAACCATGTGCACCAAACCAAGCTGCAGGATATAAGCATATTATATAATCAGGAAATAGTACCTAGCCAGCATGGTATGGGCAGCGTACCTGTTCTCTACCTCTTGAACAAGAAGGAGGTTACTTTCCACATACAGCCAAATATAATAGGCACAAAGTGCCTAGTTGCCGTGATGGATATCACACCATAGATAATAGTGACGGTCAACAGTACGAAAAGGGTGACAACAAAGTCCTCGTGCCTTTTCCACCACTCGGCCAGCCCTGTGCACCAGCCTGGAGTCCGCTGCTGGAACCACGCACTCAGGTCAGAGGTTAATATTGTGCAGCTGCATTCAAATAGGGTGTGGTGGCATGCCAGAGTACATACCCTGAAACTCTGCTGTAATGCATCTCTGGCCAGATCATGGGCGTGCCAGAGCGTCTGCGCAGGGCCCTGCAAGAGCGAAGTTGTTGCGTTATTCCTACTTGCTCGTTCCTTAGATGCTGTTGTATATGTGTTGAGTTTTTCAAACAGGAGGAGAGCACTGGTACCTTTTTGGACTTTAGGTCAGGACCGTCTGCCGTTCCTGATCAGCTGGCAGGTCTGGGTTGCTGCTGGTTGCGGTAACATGCAGGGGGCGGCGAGTCTGAATACCCAGCGGTCTGAATGGGTGACCCCATTGGTGTGAATACCCAGTAGTTTGCATACCCAGTGAGTACTTTGCAGGCCTGGTTATCCTGGTCAGCACAATCTTGGAGTGGGGTGTGAGACGAACACAGTTTGCCTTGTGGGCTAAAGCCATACTGCAGCCTTTGCCATAAACCAAAGCCAATTTTAACAGGACAGCACACCCATGAGGCAGAAGCCAGTCCAAGTGAGATAGCCTTGTCAACCGCGAAAGAGTCAACCGTCAAAACACCGCTCCTCAGATAAATTATGCTTTCTTGTCAGGAGGCTTCAAGCTTTGTGTGTTTCACAGTACACAGGTGCAAACAGGTGAGTTGGTTTACGAACACGATGCATGCATGCAGACCCACTGGTTTGCAAACTTTCTAGGTCACAACGTCGAACGAGCCTTGCGGATATGTAAAGTAAGTGTTCGAGATGACAAGCGGAAGGCCATTGCTGGTATCACGGCGGCAGAGGAAGGGCTGTCAACCCTCTGTTATATATGTGGTGGCGGTGGTGGTAGTGAGGTGGTTCAGCCTGCACCTCCTGAGAGCATGCAGTTGGCCAACACGGTGGAAAACAAAATATACTTGGCTGCTTTTTATAGGTACTATGGGTTCATTGTAGAGGTGCAACCCTTATCAGGCCTTTCGCTGTTGTCCTTTTGGGGCTGCATGCATGCATCTTGTCCTGCTCGCATGCATCGTGTTCCTGACCCACAACGTGCTTTCACCGTTGTTGAAACGTTTTCCTAACCGCGAATGATGGTTTGTATGATTTGCCTCTATACACGTCACCGTATCGGACAGTGCTCCTTCACGAAAGCATATGCATGCATATTAAATGTGCAGTTTTAACAAGTGGCTTGGTGATGCGTCCATGCCTAAACGGTGGCCTCCTATAAAAGTGGGCGTATCATTAATATGTGCCTACATTCCGTTGGCAAAAAGGAGAGGCTTCAAGTCAAGGATGTGTGTCATGCATTAGGGTCAAGTTTAGGGTTTTAGCGTTAGGGTTGTGAACGTGTCCCCACTGAAGGACAAGGTGCGGTCCTGGTGAACCCGCAGTGCCGTACCCCTCTTGAGAACATATTCAGAACACTGTCCCTCCTTTGAAGGCGCAAGTAGGTTGTTCCTTGTCCCCTGTCTCAACCCCACCAACAAAAACACACACCAAAGGGATGAAGCCATCCTATGTGAACTGTTTTCATGCGTATGAAAAGCAAAGTGCAAAACTAAAATTCGCGATGTACGTCCAGACCCTGGCTGCTGATGCGTGGCACCGTGTGATTGGTTGTTGCAGGAGCTCTAGGGTCGTTGGGATCGCTTGCAACACGCCAAGGCACTGGTACGCCACAAGCCACATGAACCCCGCAGGGGCGGAGCAGGTGTGTCCCACACCCAGGCAAAATTAAAAATATACTTCAATAATCTTAGCAAAGATAAAAATACTGCTTAATGATGTTATATTAAAAATGGTTAAGTGTGGTGCAGGCCGAGGTAAAGGTGAAGTGGGCGAGCAAAATAGGTTTTATTTAAATCATTAACTTTGATTTAATTGTTTTTTAAACGGCTGAGTGTGGTGCAGGCTGAGGTGGAGGTGAAGTGGGCGAGCAGAATCCGGGAAGGCTTATTCCTAGGCAACTTCAATGATGCACAAAATCTGGCCTACCTCAGGAAAATGGGGATCCAGTGTATCCTCAACGCGACTGCGGAACACGCAAACCCGTACCCCGATGAGTTCTCATACAAAACCGTGCCGCTCCGGGACACTCTGAGCCAGGGGTTGGGCCCCCATTTTGATGACGTGTGCACGTTCATCGCGCATGCAAGGGAAGCGCAGCGCCCTGTGCTGGTGCATTGCTCTGGAGGTAATGTTGGAAGGTAATCATAGAAAACAGATATTTTCACATTTATTACAGAAAATTTGTGTAGATATAAAGAAAGGAATCCTGTTTCTCACATCTACATACTTTACAAAATCCTTTATTTAACTGCATTGAAGGCATCTCCCGCAGCAAACGCTAGTTTGGCCTACCACCAACCGCCATCTATGTATCAAATTGTGCTCTTTCAATTGTTGTTTAGTATCATTTTTTTGTTCCGACCAGGCGTCTCCAGGAGCAGTAGCCTGGTTCTGGCCTACCTCATGACCACAGAGCGCCTCTCCCTTGCCGAAGCATTTGCCAATGTCAGGGAAAAGCGGCCTGTCATCATGCCCAACCCGCGGTTCTTTCAAGAGCTTCGCCAACTGGAGTGCAGGTGTGAAGCATAACTGCAGTAACTGCTTGAGCATTGTATTTGTTGTATGGCTATGTCAGCATGTAACTCTGTGGCAGCTCTGCATGTATTTCCATGGCAATTAAACATGTAATTGTACATGTCAAGGCATTTCGGCGTGCATTTTGGGCGTTTCACCAACCTGTTAAACTTGTTGTTCCTTCAAAGCCTGGGCCAACATTAATGGAGTATGAGAGGTATGAGAGAGCCTCCATGCATCAAGTATTAATACTTGAGGTAAATTGCCATAAAAGGTCCATCTTTACATGAAAAGAGGGAGCAGTATTGCTACCTTTTTTCAGGTAGGGATGGACCTTTCATGGCAATTTACCAGAATGGCTGCAGGCATACTTCTGCTCTTGCCGGCGTTTTACACCCTGTGGCAAAATTTTCTCATGTTTATTTTTCCTTACAGGCTCTTTTGTGAGGTCAGATCGCATGCCCGGTTGGCCTTTAATGACAAGGGGATGGAGGATGTGGGTGAGGGGGAGGACCCAAAGGGATTTGTGGAGGCACTGACGGATCTGGTGGCTGCATGTGCGGACAAGGCGGATGCGCCAGTGCTTGGGCGCAAACGCATGGCGCTGGAGGAGAATTACCGAGCAGCAAACGGTAAGAGATAGCAAATCCATAACTAACCAGTTTTATATAATGTAGTGTACATGGCCTTAAAAGGGGTATAACATCCAAGGTCAAAGATGATATCATAGCTCTGATTAAATGAGTCGTTAACAAAGACATTGGATGTGGCATGTAGGGGAGACGAGGGTGTGGGGTGGGTTCCACCGAGCATATTGTGCAAGTTCCCATCAAGAATATGCATGCACGGGGGTAGCCTACAATTACAAGCACTCCTGTAGGGTACATTCAGCACAAGTGTAGCACAGTATCTTCATCTCAAAAATCTGCAACACTGCTTTGCTTAAATTGCACGCAGGAGCTACTCCAGAGCAGATACAGGCCGCAGTCTGCACCATCTTTGAGTCCTTCGGCGCCGACACTCCCAGGGATGCGCTTGCTCGGGAGGAGCTGGCCAAAACTTTCGTGGGTTTTCAGGCTGGTGCAAGGGATGGCGGTACCATACAGAACGCATTGCTTGATCTCGCCACAAGCAGTGCCTGGCAGGATTTTGCTGTGGATGTTCCCTTGGCGGGGAAATATCTTGATCGATTGCAGGAGGCTGTTCATTTGTAATCATTCATGGTCCAAATTGTTTAGAGTTGCGCTGCATCCATGATGCTATCAAGACTTGCAGGTTTGATAATTCCTTCGTTAGTTCAATGCCATTGTATTGAAAGCACTTTTCTACTTCTTAAGCCGGGTATTTGTCCCGTATTTCCATTTTCAAGGCACAAGTTACTGTCAACAAAAGAGCGCCTTTGCTCCTTTCCTTTAATCGCAACTTTTGTCCAAGACATTTGCTGTCATCATGATCGACATCTAGTCTGTTGGTGTCAATTATTCTACATTAACTGCGCAGTGCATTGCACTGCCACCGCCATTGAGTGATCTGGAGTGACGTCATTCTGTAACTGAAAGCTAGCTCAGAGCAACCCTGTGAGCGGTGATCATCATATGAGCAACCCGCCTCCCCGGCTCGACTTTTCCCCGCCCTTTGCATCCTCCACACCCTCGCCCCCTTTGACAGTGGAAGCAAACACAGACCACTCAAAGAAGGAACCCCCTTGGACCCCATCTTCAACCAGCCCGGGAGATGCGCTCATGACAAAGCTGACGACCCCCCTTCTGAACCGCACATCCATGTTTTGTGTACTCCCCCTGGGATTCCCGTTCAATGGCTGGCCATCTGTGTAGCCAGGCTTGACCAGGTTGCTGGCTGTGCCCCAGCGCCAGTGAATATGGATGCAGTCAACGCAGCCAGGCGCCTGCACGGTTTGGGATAGGTATCTGAATGGACTTTGCTACCAGTGCGATAGGTCATGGTCTGGGATTTTACTCTCAGGACCGCACAATGCTGCAAAAGCTGCGAACATCAAACTACCATTTAGCCTCCATGCGCCCGCAGGTGGCGTCCATGCGTGTAGTAATTCAATCGTTGACATATGTGCATCTCCACATTCTACCTTACGCTCTCAGGCAAGCATGCAACAGGTCAAGCTTGTCTACACACAGAAATCAAGCAGCTCCACGCATTGACTGCACGGCATTCAAGTCACATATGTGGATACACACCTGTATCTCCTGTGCCGACAGGTGTACATTGTCCCACTGCCCATGGCCCCAGTTGTCCAGGCCGTTGTAGTCCACACCCTCCTCCATGGGCACCTGGATAAACATTTGTCAGATTAACAAGTTCACGTGTTTGAGATCGCTGTAATCCACACCCTCTGCCATGGGCATTCATTTGTTACAATCCAAGGCCTGGGGTTCAGGATTAAGGGGTTGCGCTGTAGCTAGGGTTGTGACGGTTGCCACGGTGGATGCCACCAAAAAATGCCCAGTCATGTTCCTAAAAGGGTGAATGACATTTAGACAGGCCTGGCCCCTGTGTTAGGGATGATCGTTGTTAAAGAGGTCCAACCGCATTTGCTCTATACCCTGCATTTCTCATAGCGTCCAAGGTACATACGCACTGATTGCTCAAGGCACCCCTAGGTAAAAGATATATATAGTGCTTAGGGTTTTGTGTGATACTCAGGGCGCCTATGTAACATGGGAGAGGAGTCCTATTCCCCCACTGACCTTGTAGTCAGCAAATATCAGCGGGCGGGAGACCACATTGCCCAAGGTTGGCACCACGTTGCATGCACGGAGTGAACCCCCGGGTTCATAAATTGGGGATCCCCGTACTGACCTTGTAATCAGCAAATATCAGCGGGCGGGAGACCACATTGCCCAAGGTAGGCACCACATTGCATGAAAGGGAGGGAAGCCCTGGGGTTACCGATAGATCACAATCCTTGAATACCCCCCCTTTTGCAATTGGCAGGCCATCTGGGGTGTATGTGTGGGCGGACGTGAGGCGGATGATGGTGAGCGTATCAGGATCAGGTGAACCGGGGAGGTTGCCAGGGATGAATCGGTAGTTGATCCTGCAGACAGGGACAGAAAATATAAAAATTCTTCTATATATGCCATACAAAGCGGTAAAATGAGGCGTATTGCACAGATGCAACATGGGCTATTGGCTGAAGTAAAGTAAATACGATCCTTTGCAACTACAAGGCAATGATTATAATGCCAACCACCTGGCTTGCCATTAGCAACACTGGGTGATATCAACATTCAGTGTATGCAGTCACCGAATGTTGCACTGCATTGCACACAGCGAAAGAAGTATGCATCACTCTGTTGAGGCGTTTTGCGCATGTGGTAAGCTATGTGGGCAGTAGAATGATCCTTTTAACTGGGAGGGAAGACGAAAACATGCCACCCAGTCGCCTTGCTATTACCAACGCTGGGTACCCTATCAAATATTGGCTTTCAGTGCATGTACACCAACAATCATCATCCGCCACAATTCCAATCCTGTGCCAGCGCCCAACGTGCATGCATGCAAGACAGCACGTACAGCACGGTTTAGGGTTTAGGGTTTAGCACGGTGCACACAACGTATCTTACGCACAGCACACAAATTAACCGGATTTCCACACACAGCGTATTCAGCACAGTCTGTTGAGTGAATGAGTGGCTGCGCCTTACCTTGGGAAGAATTGCGCCATGTTCATGTGGTAGAAGAAGGGGTCCACCCAGGGTTCAGGGTTCAGGGTTCAGGGATTAGGGTTTAGGGTTTGAATTTGTCGGCGGCCCCTTACCTTGGGAAGAAGCGCGCCATGTTCATGTGGTAGAAGAAGGGGTCCACCCAGGGTTTCTCCTTCACTGTACCAAACACTGCGCCGTCCAGCTGGCTCGCCACGTCAGCGGTGTATATTGGAGGGGGGAAGAGGTAGTCGAAGGAGACCAGGAGGGAACTGGAGCAGCCTGGAAGCCAGCCATCAACCTGCAAAAGGAATAAATGAAACAGATAAATACATAAATGGCCTGTCCTTGCTAAGTTGAACAGGCGCGTTCAATCGGGTTAAGGGAGAGGATAAACCTGCACAAATAGATCATCGGAACCACACGCAAGGAGCACTTATGCCGTACGTAGCATAGATGCATCTGAAATTCAACTTTGTATCCGGGGTTAGTGTGATTGATAACAAAAACACCCTTTTCTGGCTGATATTTTCTCCTATATTTCATTTCACCCCCTACTATCTTGTCTTACCAATCACTCAGCAACAGACTTGATATGGCAAGCAGGAATGATTTACAAGATTACAAAATTTATTTGACAGTCACATTCAGGGAGCCAACCCGGGCTCGCGAGACTGTTGGGGGTGCTTGAAAAAGTCACCCCG
>JAULBX010003332.1:0-81866 GCA_032358255.1 Heterotrichella gracilis
CCACCAAGACCAGCATTGCATCAGATAACGACCCACTCATGCCATTCAACATTGTGTTTGCCACGCTGCTTGTTCATGCACGCAGTAGCCCCACGTGCCTTCACACTTCCAGATGGGCAGCCATTATCACCCCCTTCTGGCCAAACGTTTGCACACAAATTCACCCCTTGTTGGCATATGCAAAAATGGTTGGTATAAACATTGCCAGGACAGGACTGCTTGACGTCGCATGAGCCAGACTGACTGCTAATTTGCTTGCCAAGCTTTTTGTTGGAATGCATGTACTCTGAAGTAACTGACTTTGTAATTTCCTAATGCCCCCCCCGCGGCCCCCCGACACCCCCGTACATGCAGGCCCCACAGGCTCCCTGCTGCATGGGTGGGACAAGCAGGGAGAATATCTGATGAAGAAGTGGCAGGGGGTATCGCTAGCGGAGCGCCTGCCCCAGGCGGTGTGGAGGGGCAGACTCCATGACCCAGAATACCCCCAGCGGGATGCGCTCAGGTAAGCAAGTTAAAATAAAGTTGAGTAAATTAAAAATGAAAAATGAAAATTATGTTGGGGCATGATGGACAGGAGGGCGTTGCCCTTCTTCCTTTGACCACCCAGCCTGTGTAAGGGGGAAAAAGAAGAAGAAGAAAAACAGCCTGTGTAAGGATAGACTGTCCCAGGGTAGCATTGGGTCCCTTTGTTGTGGTGGGACCTCCCTATGTGGTGTTGTCAATGGAAATCCAATCTAATTAGAGAAAAGCAAAGGTCAAAAGCACATGCCCTCCACCCCATCCCTTAGGGTAAGGCTTGTGCGGTTGCTGTCATAAAACTGCACCCCACCTGTTACCCCACCCGCCACCCACTTCTGCAGGCGTCGCTTTGCCTCTTGCCCCCAGACCCTGGAGGGTGCCGGCAGGGCAAGGGAGGCATCGCTGTTCAACCTAACGGGACCAGGGGCGGTACATTTGCATGACCTGGGGGAATTCAGGTGGGGCAAGCCAGGGGTGGGCACCACGGGCAGGGATATTTTCAGGGGTGGTAATATGCAAACAAATACCCTAAGCCCTAGGCTTCAGTCACTGGCTTCACTGGGCAACTGGGTTAATAGGGTTTAACGGCTTCAATGGTTTCAAAATGGCATACCCTCTCTGCCCTATTTGGCAAGCGGGTATCACACACCCCAAACCCATTGTTGCTGGTCAGTAAAGGGGTACCCTAAAACCCTTGAAATCTTGAGGGTAAACCCCAATACTCCCCTTGCAAACACCCTGTGTCCGCCTCCCGACCTCCTAAGAGGTGCTGCATCCCAAACCCTACACTCCAGAATCCTACACCGACCCTTGCACCCAAAACCCTAAGCGCCGCGCCCCCAAACCCTTCCCGCAGGTACCCAGTGTATCTCGAGACAGCCGCCTATGCCTCCAACCTGAAGCAGAAGCTGGCGGTGGGGAGTGTGGTGCTCTCAGCGCGCATGGAGTTCCACGAATGGTGGTCCCGGGGACTGCGGCCGGGGATGCACTTTGTGGAGCTGGACCCTGACGATTTGTGCGAGGAGGTGGTGAGAAAGGTGGGTGAATTCCTTAATGCCATTGACCCATGCAGCGGTGACTTGGGTAAGCAGTTAACCCCGTTGATGTAAGTTATCCACGTCGTTGGACCTCATTTATATCCCATCCTATCATACGAGTGCAGGCACAGGATGTGTCCGATGTACAATTTAGTCACCCATGTCTGATTGACCAATCCTTTGCCTAGGTGGCTGCCATGAATGCAGCCATTGATCAAGCCGCTCAGCTGGCCTCCCATGCAAGGGGGTTGAAATCACAGCAGAGAAATGCGGCGCATCCCAAGCACAGTCGAAGGAGCACAAACCCCAGGCAGGGTTTGCGGGCTGCGGGGATGCAGTCTGGTCTTCAAGGGACCAGGCAAAGAAAAGTGCATCCCTGGGGCAGCAGGTGGCAGCCGGAGCAGATTGCAGCGGCCGGGCAAAATGTGAGTAGGGTATCAAGATTAGGGTGACCTTTGTACAAATTGAGAGCTCATGCGCGTCCAAGTTAAACTTCACAATACCAAGTCACCACCACTATATAGTGGTGGTGACTTGGTATGACATATATGTCACACGATGGCAATGTCATTGAGTGCACTGCATTGCATGCCGTGGACTTGCAGTGGGGGGCCATACTATTGACACCTGCTTCTGGGCCTGACCGTCAACCGTTGGCAACTTCAGTGACAGTTCATGCCTCAGTGCGCCTGTATCAAACTTCCTTCAGGAAATAACCATCACCACAGTCCTGTAGACCACAGCCCTGTTGCCACACGCTGACCTCCCCGTTGTGCCTTTTCCAGTTCACCCGCACCCACCTGCAGATGGCTGACGTCCTACTCTACATGCGCGACATGCTGGCGGCATACGCGCACATGCAATCGGGCCCTGCTCCTGTGCCCTCAACCAACGCAGTATGCTACACCGGCCAAATGCTTCTGGAGCAGTTTGGGTACCCTCACAGGGTTGATGCTGTGCGCGTGGCGGGGGTGTACCCTTGGTTGGTGGACTGGCAAGGGGGGTGTCCACAAGATGGGTGAAATTCAATGGGGAGATTCCATCGGATGTGAAAAAATGGGTGGTGGGGATAGGTGTCGCGCATGAGCTTGCCAATGGGTGGCTATATGCAAGCACAAAGTTGTATGCATCATTGATCTGAGATTGTGTTGAAAGACTCAGTTGAAGTTACATTTCTCCTTGACATTGACACAATCCCCTTTCTTACTTTCTAATATGAAGTTAGTTGTGAAGGGAAATGCAATGGTGAAATTCAATAGGATATGTCTGCCACACAGGGTAGTTCCTAAGGACACAAAATGTAGCAGCGCCTGATTGATCCATACACAGTGGACAGGTGATAAATCGCATAACATATGCCTGTAATGCAATTACGCAAGCGACAGAAATTATTTGGTGACTGCAGAGTTGAATAAGGCAGGGTACCGCGTATTGATTCAGCGTTCCCTAGGCAAACTGTTTGACCTCCCACCGCGCAGCAGCACATCCCCCGCACCCTCCTCCGCCCGTGCCGCAGCATCAGCAATCAGCGGCACGACCTCCACGTCCCTCCCCTCCTCCCCATTCCTATCCATGAACTCGCCCCCCTTGTCAGCATCCGGCAGCATGTCTGGGTTGGGATCCCAGTACAGCACGAAATGCTGTGTGAGAAAAATCAAGTCGAACAATATGCTGACGGCTCCCAGCCCAAACTTGACTGGGTCCCCGTACACCGCGGCAGGGTCGTGTTTGACAATGGCGTCCATGAAAAGCTGTGTCAAGGATAGGAATCCCCCTATGATGTCCAGCACCACGTTGTCTATATTCCATCCCACAGTGGATTTGCGCTTGTAATTCATTATCACCTGAGGGGGACAAGATCACATTAAAAATAAATTGGTGACATGCCTTCCAGCATGCAGTCAGGATTGCACAGTGCCTCCAAGGAGCTCCTACCATGACACTGGCTTTGACCAATTCTTGACATTTGTGCATTCCAGCAATACATGCCAACTCCAACCACAATCCCCAATAAGGCTTCAAAGCAAAATATTGCAGAGCAGAAAGCTGTGGCTGCGTTTACCGGCAAGTAGATACAGTCCACGTGGGATGTACTTGCAGCACGTGAGCACCAGCTTCCAGAAGCCGACAGTACGGAAATTGCAAACACGATAGGACAAAGCCAACAGCCAAGACAAGTTCAGAGCACAGCTCTGGTTTAAACACATCCACGTGAAGCAGTAATAGGAGGTCATGGATGCAGAGGACACGGCAGAGTTGGTGACCAATTTTATCACCTGTGGGATGTACTTGCAGCACGTGAGCACCAGCTTCCAGAAGCTGAGGTAGTACAGGAAGCGCAGCCATGACAGCCAGCTGCCCGGGCCCTGGGGGAACTCCCCAATCAGCACCATGTAGGCACAGGAGAAACCTACAAAATTGTGATTGTAAATGTTATTGTAACAGTAATCGCAATCGCAGGCACAGGAGAAACCTACGCAGCAAGTACAGTCACATGCATGCCGCAGGCTGGGTGGCCCCACCAACAATGGCCCAATGCAGTGCACTTCTGTCATCCATTAACCTCTGCCAAATGCCAGCCCCATGCAAAAGCTCATCAAGCAAATCCCTTTTCATGCTTGTGTGCCACTGGGCACCAGGGGATTCTAGCCCTCTCAAACCCGGGAACCACAATCCAAATAACTCGCCTGCCGCGGACTGACGTGTAATTCCACACAGCGGTATTAAGTGACACAATGATATACATAGATAGATACATACCCGCCAGTGGCCCTGCCTCTAGGCGTCCCCTTTTCCTTTTTTGTAAGCCCTCCAATCCCCCGCCCCCTCACCTACAAAGCAGGCGGTGACCACCTTGCATGTGCGTGACACGGTCTGCCCCCCCCGGTCATAGATGCCCGCCTGGGTCAGCGTGATGGAAGTGAGCAGCAGCGCGTGCAGCGCAAACCCCAAGTCATTAGCCTCAACTGCACTGGTCTTGCCGTCGTTCACCTGAAAATGAAAGGGATTTCAAGTCCTAGCGTATATCCCAATCCCTAAAAAGTGTTGGCCTCAACCGCGCTGGCCTTGCCGTCATTCACCTTGACATAAGAGGACATTGTAGCCCCAGAGCGTTAACCCTAAACCCTAAAAGGTCGTTGGCCTCAACCGCGCTGGTCTTGCCATGGAGAAGGGACATAGAGTGGCCATGGAGTAGCGACACAGAGTGAAAAACGCCAAAAACCTAGAGCCTGGTGCCCAAAGAGAAAGGAAAGCATGTAACTGACAAACTGCCCGCTGTGCAACCCCCACACCCCGCCCAAACCCTCCGCCCACCCACCCCTGCATAGTGTGTAATGCCATGCAACTGCCAGCTGTGCACTGTCACACCCTGCCCAGCGCCACCCAACCTCTGCCCTCACCCACCGCTGCATAGTCTGCCTTGATGGAAGGGCTGAGCAGAAATCCTATGTTGAATGCGCTGTATGACACGTAGCCAATGACGTTGAACACAAGGAAGTCAAGCGACAGGCCCGTCACGCTCTTGCGCGTGTAGTTCATGAACACCTGCGGCATAAGTTGTGTAGGGTTTGCGTGAAACCCCTAAACCCTAGACCCTAAATCCTAAAACGACAAACCCTGAACTCTATATGGAAAGGAGGGAGGGATTTTTACAGGGCTGCCATGCGCTATTGCAATGCTGCATGATGCGATGCGATGCGAGCTACATGATGCAGAGCAACACCGCCTCAACCTTGCCTCGGCACGTGCTCGCACACAGCTAGCTACTGGTTTGCAACAATGGAATTCATCCTCCCATGCAAGGTACAGGAGCAGGCTAAAATGGACAGCGTTTGGCGCACCTGTGGATAGAAGCTGAGGCTCCAGCATGCAAAGTATGCCCAGCCGATGACTGCAGAGATGCGGTTGTAGGGTGCCGGGATGCTAGGGTCTGTCGGCAACCCTAGCCCCAGCCCTAACGCGATGGCTATGATGATCACCGCGGCACTTGATCGGAATATCTTTTCCACCTTGCGCTGCTTCAGGTTGACTGCGCTGCTGTCTACGGAGATGCTAAAGTGGGCCTGTGGCGCGCTAGGGTTTTGCTGGGGTTTCAGGAGGGTTTGATGGCGAGGGCTGGTCGAGGGCGCGTCATCGTCCACTGCTACCATGGTGGCCAGAGGAGGAGGCGAGCTAGCTGGCATTTGAGGAGGGTGCTGGGTGGTCTGGTGGCGTTGTCAGCTGTGCGGCTGGCTCCACATTGCAGGCGGGTTACAGGAGGGATAGGGCAAAGCGTGTTTCTGGTGGAGCTACATGGCTGGAGTTTAGGCGCCTTGGACAATCTATGACTTGTGTGTCTTACACCTTGCTGTAGCTGCCCTGTCTAGGTGATGCGAGTTGGCGTTTAGGTTGGGTGGGTGTTTACTAAGGAGCCAAAAGGAGAATGTCCTGCACCGTGAACACCCCGTCAGTAAGCAGCAGAAGGTCGTGCTGCAGTTACATATAAGAGCACAATAAACCTTGCGCCATACGCAGTAACTCGCCATCGCAGTTGAGGAAAGTAGTAGACTAGTCTGTCATGGGCGTGACTGGTTGCCAAACAGCAGTTGAACCATATGTTGAGGCTCACGCCAAACAGTGGCCAAGTTTGGTAGAAGAAGAAACGGAGGCGTTATGGATACGTACATAAAACCCTATGCAAGAGCGGTTGTTGTGTTTCACAACCATGGTCCCATGTGTGCCACTACGGTATGCATGCACTACCTTGAGGAAGAGATATCGCCACCGGCAAGGTTCCAGGGTTATAGCTGGAGATGGGAAACCCAGAGTACGGTCTTGTTGTTGTGATCTGCTAGTTGATAGCAGCCAGATCGCTTTGCTGGAAACCCTAATTTCGTTGGTGGGTGCTCGTGTGTGATCTGAAATTGATAGCAAATCTAAGTACTATTATAGGACCTCTCGTAACGTAACCAACAGCACGTTCCACCCGCAGTGTCGCGTGTACCTTGCCTATTGGAATAGGTTCTCTCTCTCTTGAAAACGGTGGTACCAGGTCAGACTTTGGGCAACTGTCACTGACAGTGTCAGACTTGGTTTCCCGCGAATTTTGGTTGGCCAGTTGGTACCACAGCTTTTCACCACAGCTGTCCTATAAAGAACCCAACACGCGTTCTGGTCTTGTATTGCAGCATAGTGGCTACGGGCCATCAAGATATTCGTTGCAAAGGCCCTTCCTCTTGGCAATCTTGGGTTTGCCGGGATCACGATGCCTGATGTCGTGATTCAGATGCCTTGAACTGTAGTGAGAGAACAGCCCTGCGTTACGGTTCTCTTCCAACCACTGGAACCGAATTTCCGTGAGTTATTGCTTGACCAGGCTGAATCGCAGCTGCGTTCTTCCCACAGACGCACCCCAAACCTGGCTCCTACACATCGGGTTTGTGCAGGTGAGGTGCGCCTGCTGTTTCTGGCTTGGTCCCCCAACGACTCGTAACGAATCTGAGTTATCATCACCAGGCTGGTGGGAGTGACATCCAGCCAGTAGCTTCAATAATCTTTCTAGGTGCAGCTGGCCCCACTGGGCCAATGACAACACCCACATGGCACATGTTGCCAACAGGGCTTCTTTCCCATAAAATTGTCACTATTGAGCACCATACAAGTCCCTGCAGCTTCCTCACTCTAGCCTGCACTAGTTTTCATATGCATGCATATGCGTTTGGGCTGAGGCCCATGCCTGCCCGCAGGTGTGGTGCCCCCCGTAGATCCACACCATGGCAGACGACCCAGAGGTTACCGAGCTGCTGGGTGCAGCCATGGACGAGCTGGACCTCGACTTGAAAGCAGCCACCATCAACCCATATGGCAGCGTGGCACCAGCCAGCGGGGCCTCAACAGCCCTCCCCCCACAACCCAGCACCAGGGAACAAGTCCAAGACCTGGTGTCTAGCGTCATGGACGAGGTTGCTCTTGAAACCAAGTTTGCAGCGCAGCTGTCACCCGGCTACCAGCCCGATGAACCCAATGGAGGCCAATCAGGCGCTCCAGCGGAGCGTGTTTCACTGGCAGCTCAGCTCAGGCAGCTAACCCTACAGGAGGGTGGGGATAGCAGCGATGGGGAGGACTTTTCAGACGCGGACGACGAGCTGGATGGCCTTTCCCACAAGGAGCTGATGGCGCAGACTGAGGCCCTGCTGCGGTCGATTGGGGTACCCCAGAAACGGGTCAAGGCGCTGGTGGCCACTGACCCGCTACAGCAGCCAGCTGCCGAAGCCACAGATGATGAGGCAACCCCCTTTGCTACCCCTGCTCCTGTGTCGGAGAGCAAGGATGCTGCCACTGCAGCCAGCACAACCCAGCAGGGTGATGCAGCGGCGCCCACCCAAGGGAAGCAAACCACCTCAGAAAATGGGGCCACCGATGCGCAGTCCACCCCCACGGCAGCCGACTCGGGAGCCAACGGCAAGCAGCCGCCAGTTCAGCACCCCACCGTGGTGGCCCCCACCCCCCTGGGAGTCATCCGCAGCACCTCCCCTCTCAAGCCCAACATCCACGCCCCCTTCAACCTGGTCCCCGGCGCACCCGGCCCGCTCCTCCCCCTGCGATCCACATCATGCTACTCCTCCCCTGCAGACAGCCCCAAATCGGTGTCCCGCCGGGGATCCCTGCCGCAGAGCGCCCCTGCTGAGGTGCTCATGTCGGCTGCCAGCGGGGCATCGCTGGTGGAAGCCAGCTCAATCCACGATGTAAGGGGGCCAGGGGGTGGTGGTTGCTGTCAACACAGTGTGCGGGTCATGCGTCGTGCATCTGTCCATGTGTGCATGTGCATATGTTGGGTTGTGCATGTCGTGGCATGTTCTCCCCTGTTCCCTGGGGGGGGGTCCCATTATTTGGTTCTACCAGGCTGCCCATATATTGTCATCCTGTATTTCTGCAGCATGTGTGAATGCACGTACATGAGCTTAGATGCACGTCGCTGTACCTGCACCGCAATGTACAGCAGTGCTGCCCATCATCAGCTGCTGACTCCAATGATGTGAAATTAGCTGTGTCCCTCCTCCGTGCAGGGTTCCCTCCCCTCTGGCCTACACATGGTGCGCTCCCAACCCAGCTTGCTTGTGCGCACCGCCAGCTCAGACTCCATCGGCCAATCCACACCCACCAGCAGCGTCTTGGCGGACTCCCGGCCCAAGACAACAGGTGGGAGAATCAACTGTCCGAAACTCGCTGCGTGTGCATGGAAAGACGGGGGTGCGAAAAGATGTGACATATAAATTATTATAAAGAATGTATGAAAAACTTGAATGATTATATGTTTTGGTGGATGCATGCTGGGTGGGGCACGCATGTTATATGGATGTGCTTAGGGTTTAGGGTTTGAAGGTGCCACTGCAGCGCTGGGAGATTGCGGAAGGTCAGTGGATGGTATAGACAGTGCCGGTAGAGAACTGTGTGGCGCCGCTTGGGCAAGGCTGTTTGCTCGCCTGGCTGCATTGCTGGAATGCGTCCTCCCTCAAATAGGCACACACCTGGTGAATGGTGCACTGCCAGTGAAGTAAGTAATTCTGAATAAGTGACCGTGACTTATTCACCCTGAAAGAAGCTTGCGTCACCGCCCACTGCCGCAGACCCATCCTCCCACCCGCCCGCCAGCACCAGCCCCAACAGCGCTGTCAGCGACAAAATCAAGAAGTGGGAGACGGTGCTGGGCACAAAGCCCGCCCCCCCTCAAATACGGCCATGGGACAGCCCCCCCCGCCCCCCTCGTGCGCCCCATTCCCAGCGCGGCGACAGCAGCGGCGTAGGGGGTGGTGCGATAGTGAGCCCTGCAGGGAGCGTCAGCAGCAGGGGGAGCACTGCCCCTTCAGGGGTGCAGCAGCAGCGGCGGCCCACCACAGGTTAGGGTTTTCCCACTGCATTTGGGCCACTGGAGTAGGTTTCCCTGTTACAGGTTGGGTGCCTCATGGCTCGTATGCATTTGTGAGTTTTCCAATGCACATCATTGGTGTTGCTAATGTGACCTCCCCCCATGCATCAGCTTGCAGGCACCTTTTCCGTTGGCATGCCCCCCCGTTGCACCCCATTGCTGGCCTCGATTCTACTCATTTCAAATCCCCCACCGCAACCCTGGGTCCCTTTTCTAAACGAGTATCCCCCTTGCAGGCCCAGTAGTCGCTGACATGGCGCCCCCCTCGGAGCCCTCCGACTCGCTGGATGACCGTCCCACCCTGCCTGCTGGCGCTCGAGACCTTGCCTCAGATGCATACGCAGAGGCGCTCAAGCTCATACTGCCAGAGGCGTTTGAGGCGCCAGCGGGGCCAAAGGATGGTGTGAGCGGGGGGAAATTGCCTGCGCTGGCGGCTAGGCAAACATCCGCTACCTCGTCAGGTGTGTGCACCCTGCATCCTCCACCCTGCACCCTAGGCAATAGTGGCTAAGCATGCGGACTCACCCTAGGCACTGTCTGGGCAGGTGTGCCCCTCCTGCACCCTACGCATGCGGCATGCAGGAGCTGCAATACGAGTTGTTGCTACCGGACGAAGCAACAACCATTCTCTCCTTTCCTCGCACATGCTGCGCAAAATATAATAATACTCTCCCCCCTTTACAGGCCCGGCAGAGCGCGACCCCTCCTGGCGCCGCCAGCCCAAGCACGTGTTTGTGCTGTCAAACGCAGGTAATGGTGAACACTGCTGCATCAGAGTGCCCTTTCAACCCATGCGTAGTGGTTTGAGAATGCACCCGCATCTGTGGGATCACCCGTGCGCATCATGCAGCAGCATGAACTTGTTTGCAGATTGCAAGCCCCCCATTCCAGCACAGTTCAAATATCTGCCGCTAATTGTGCATGCGCTGGTGAAGGCTGAATGTTGCCAATAAGCAGAGAGCCAAGCATCAACAGTCCACCCCCACACCCTGCAGGTAAACCTGTGTACTGTATGCACGGCGACACTGCGGCCCTTGCTGGCTTCACGGCTGTGTGCCAGGCGCTGATGAGCGTGGCTAAGGACAGGGGGGACAGCCTCAACACCATACGGTGGGGGTTAACTTTACAACCCTCGTCTTGCCTTTAAATCCATAAGACACTTGTACTGAAACATGGCAATTCATGGGAGAAACCTCAACCCTATGCACTGATCCGGATGACTTAAACTCATGCACCACCACCTCAATTACAATGCTGATTGCATGGTCCCAGGCATGTGTATTGCTCCCTTACAACCCCTGTTCCTCCAGGTCTGGCTGCCACGTGGCGGTATTCCTTGACTGCTCCCCGCTGTACCATTTTACCCCATGCAAGACACTGGCGCCAACCCACATCGCCCGCTTTTTCGCACTCTTCAAACAACCATTCCCCCCACCCCACCCTAAGCGATCCACATGTGGCGTCGGCCATCGGCGCCCCAGTATCTGCATCCTAACCTTTGCCCCCTCCCCTTTTCCCAGCTCTGGCTGCCACGTGGCTGTGTTCCTTGACCGCTCCCCGCTGTACCTGGTGCTGGTGGCGGCAACTGGGGAGCCGCTGCAGGCGCTGAGGCAGCAGCTGCAGCTGGTGCACGCGCAGCTCATGTCCATACTCACGTCGGCGGTGAGTGCAGCACACACTCCAAATTAAAGGATAAATTTTTCTTTTCCAATGTTAATTGCTTCTTAAAATGTAGAGAATGGAAACATTTAATAGCCGGGAGATCCAGGCTGTGCACCACTTGCCTGGGGCCTGCTTCCGGCGCCAAGCCAGCAGCTGCAGGATTGCATGCGCATTGGTGTCGATTCTCACGTCAGCGGTGAGCACCGTGTAGGAGACTTTTGTGGGTCAAATTGCCTTGCTTTCCACTGTGTTTTGGCTGGCGTGCGCAGTGCATCCACCACATGACGAGACCCTGCCAGCCATTGCACCAGGGTCTGCACATGTTGCATTTAGAGCACAAGGTGCGTGATACTCGAGGCACTACCAGACCATACATACTGTTTGACCATAGGCAATCAGATCGCATAACCCATACCCCACGCGCACCTCCCCTCCCGCTGGTCCAAACCGTACCTCACCCCCCCTTGCAGGTGGAGGGCATGTACAGCCGCAACCCACGGTACGACGCGCGCGCGCTGCTGGGTGGCGCCACGTCAGCCATCACCTCATTGGTGCACTCCTTCTCGCGCGACCCCTCCTACTACCTCGCCTCCTTCCCCCCCTTGCCACTGCTGCCGCCCCACAGGGCCACCGCAGCCGCTGCATTGGGTGATGCGGTGCGGGCCTCTGGGGCGATGTATGGGCTGCTGCTGGCTGGCTGGCAGGTGAGGGGGCAAAACCCCGCTGGAAAACCCTACTGAAAATCCCTCTGAGACCTAGGGTAGGGTGGCGCTGCTGTGGGAGGAATCCCTGTGAAAACCCTAGGGCAGCCATGCTTGGGTGGTGCACACCCTTGACTGTTGCAGTTTCATGCTGCAAGTGGAAATAAAAACGTTTGTCTCTCGAGCGCGACCTGGTGGCGCCAAGCTTAGTGCATACCACATGGACCAGCAGCCACTTTCCACCTCCCACATGCCTCCACCCACAGAAGCAACATCCATGTCTTCCCTCTCTCATCACCCTCTCTTGTGACCCCCGTCCCCCACCCGCACCCTTCAGGTGGTTGCGCTGTCCCAGCCCAAGTCCTCCCCTCTCCACCCGCATGACATCCTCCTGCTCACCAACTATGTGAGGGTCAACGTGTCGTTCAGACAGGTAAGGAGGGTTGTGTGCGTGCAAGGAGAGGTCATACAAATGGTGGCCTCACGGCATATAGCTGTGTGTCATGGTGCCTTCACTGCAATGAGTGGTGGAAATCGTGGCCCTTACCAATGTGGCTCACCTCCTTGTCCTTGTTAAATAGTTTCTATGTTGTACATCCTGGCCCTCAAGGGTGGAATCCCAAGCTGTGCCCTTCTCCCCCCAAATTTTTGCAGCGCTAATCTACCTCTTACCTCTTTGCTGACGCCCCTTTCCCTCTTTTTCTTTCTTGCAGGCCGAGTCCTTCTCCCCTGTGTGCCTGCCCACCTTCAACCCCTCAGCCTTCCTGCACGCATACATCAACTTCCTTCATCAGGTAGGGGACACAGCAGGCAGGAGGGTAATGCATGCCGCGTCGCTGACCCTACACTTTGACCGATGTGTTGGCTGAAAGCCTACAGGCTTCGTTGGAGTGCCTGGGAACACTTAAATGCAGAAGGTCGCACTTGCCCATCAAGCCGTGCATCCACAGGCTGCATATTCTGATTTTTATGAGCCATCGTTTAAAGTAATAAGTAATAAAACGAAAAGGAATATATTTAACAATAAAAATTGTAATCGTCGTTTTCATTTTATTTTTAACCTCTTTGTTGAACTTTCTGCCCCAGGACGCCTCCTGCTGCTTGCTGCTGCTTGCTCCCCAGGCAGGGTCATTCTACGAGCTGTCGGGGGCAGGGGGGAAAATGGCGCGGGAGCTGGAGGAGGAGGGGGTGATGGAGGTGGGTGGCCAGGGGCCAAAGTGCTGCTTAGGGCGTCCAGGGTTCACGCCCTTTCTGAAGTTTGTGTTCCCTTTCTTGGCCCCCCGCACTACCTCCCTTCCCCCCCACACCTCGCCCGCCCTCACCCCAGTGAACCATAATCATCATACTATCTTTTTCACTCTGCCGCTTACCCTCCGCCCCCGCGTCCGACCCCGCAGGCCATCGCTGATGCAGTCTCTGCCCCCAGCGGTGGCCTCATCACCATAGAGCAGCTCCCAAGGGCAGCAGGCGGGGGACGACCAGGTTCCACGCCCCTCATGCACTTTGTATACCGCAGCGTCTCCCGGCAGCAGCACATTTCCCCGACCCCGGCCCCCCAGCTGCGCTTCCCTGGGCTGATGGAGCGCCTGGCTGGGGATTACACGGCGGCGCACTACTCGCTGTGGGGAAGCAGGTGCGTGCTTGGACTCTAAAACATTCTGTATACATTTATAGAACACAACGTCTAGACAATGATATGTACCATCCTGGTCCTGAGAGTTGCAATGTGTTGAACCTATTATGTGCATCACAAAATGCTGCAGGCCACCATGTAACAATGCAGTGCGTGAACTTACACACACGCCCCCACCAAGCACCCAAACACGCATCACCCTCATCACACCATCTTACCCCCTCCGCCCCTCCTCCCCCCACCGCAGCGAAACCACCTCCCCCACCGCCCGCCTGCACTACCGCGAGTGCCCCGACTGGGTGGTACTGGCCTTATTGGCACCAGATTGCGAGCTGCTGCTGGCATGCGACGCGGTCACTGACAAGGCCACCGCGCACCTGCTGGCGCAGAGGCTGACTGCATGGGTGAAGGGGGCGCAGGCGGAGCTGTTTGCGGCACCGCACTGAGGCGGCGCGGGGAAGTGGGGCAGTGGGTCCACCCAATGGGGTTGGCTGTCTGCAAGGTGGCGGTGAAGAGTCGTATACCCCTTGGTGTCTGCAACCACACCGTTCAGCTGCCTTGGGGGTGGGTGGGAGGAGGCATATGCCCCGGAGCTGTTTGCGGCTGCGCACTGCGGCCTGCTCAGCACGCTGACCTGGGTAAGAAGCTGGCAACGCGTGTACTTTGAACTGAGGGGGCGGGAATTTAGCAGGGAGAATTTGTGTACGGGGCTCGCCACTGTGGCATAGGTTGCAATGTCATGACTTGGCAGGGGGACTGCAGGGCGCAGAACGGAGTCACTCCACTTTGGTGGAGGGGGGTATGCGGCGGTGCACTGACGGGTGGGAAAATGGGGAGTAATGGCTACTGCCAGTAGTACTGGCCTCGGTCTCTGCATTGCGCTGATGTGGTCATTATCTCAGTGCCAGGTCCTGGATATTGATAGGCAAAGACAGGAGGGGAACCAGCCTTGCACTGCGACACTGTGTAAGTCATTGCCAATGGCCTCCAATTGCACCTGTACCTACACACGGCCCGCGACTGTGTGTTCCCTCTCTTGCTTCCTGTCTTCTTTACTTCTTACTGTAACGTTGTGGGACGAGCGCATTGGACGCATTGTCAGGGGGAAAAATATAATGCGCACGGAATAATTCATTTTTTTCGCTTGCAAAATGCCATGCCATGACGGTCTGGCCGACGAATACTATATAAATCAAATCGACTGCCCAATGCCCACAGAGCAACCTGCGCTGTCTCCACCAAGTGTGCCGAGGGTGGCGCTGCATTACTACAATGATATGTGCTGGGCCCAAATGGCATGATCGAAAGTACATTGTCATTGATCAATGCAATCATCAAGATTAAAGACCAGTGGGGTCACACTCGTCACGATCGGGTCAACTCCAAATAGGAAATAGATGAAGTCAAAATCAAATCGTCACGACCCATTTGCAAATCACTACCCTAAATATACAATAAATTAGTACAAAACTACGCCAAGTTACTTACTGTACTGTACAGGCATGGGAACAATGTATGCCCCCCGCTGATAGTCAGCGCAGATAAAAAAGATCAGCGGGGGCCTTCCTAATACAATAGTACATGGTTTGCTGGCACATAATCTGGGAAATTGACAAGAGGGAGGCTACCTGTTACGGGATAGTGCCTCTGAAGCGGCTGGGGCCCCCGCTGCAGAAGGCTCACCCAGCAACGCCTGCAGGATGAGATGTTGCCTATCCAAGCCCAGCCTGTCACACCACAGGAGCAGCTGCTCAGCTTGCTCGGGTAGCCAGGTCACTGTGGCAAAGTTTGCGTAATCCATTGCCTTCTTGCAGAGGTTCAGAACCCGCAGCACCTGGTACTTGTCGCTCATCTGCAGTGCTGTTAGCAGGCGAGGGACGCTGCCGCCGCGCAGCTGGGTTCGAGCACTGTCCTCCTCCACTCCATCCACCTCCTCCCCCTCCTCCTTCCCCTCCTCCTGCTCGTGCTTTTGCTCCCCTTCCAGCGCCGCGCAGTACATGCAGTCCAGCAGAACACACATGTCTGCTGACGAGTCATCCAACTTCAGCCGGCCGCCACCTGGTATATTAAAGCTGGTGATGAGGTCCCGCAGGATAGCAGAGCCGTCCTTGGGGGCTCCTGGGGCGCACAGCACATATCGGTGCACCAGTATGTCCACACCATCGCTGCACTCCAGTGTCAGGTCAGCCAGGCCAGGCACGCAGTCATACTTGGTGATGGGGTTTTCAGCCGTGTCCTGTGGTGGGGAGAACTTCTTCCACAGCCATTTCCAGCATTTCTCTTCTTGCATCCGTTCTTCCAAGGTCGTTGAGGCAAGCTTCTTGGGAGGAGCATACCCGACAGTCGACTTGCGGGCAGCCAACCCAGCCATTCTGAAGAATCCTGCTGCAGGCAGCTGATTCATTTCAGGCAGCAGGCAGAGTACCCCTGTGTGTGGGGCACCGACCTGCGAGGACCAGCAAGAAGCGGTTAGAGTTGGAACATGAGCTGCGTTTTCTTTAGTTTAATACAAGAGTGATGCCACTGGGACCGCTGGAATCCTGCTTACCACAATACTGCGCAGAAGTGGCTGTGCTGAGTTGCGTTGCAATGCTCTTTAGGGTGAGGAAATTACAGTTTGGGGCGTAAAAGCCGAGCTTGGAGGGTACACTTTGTGGTTCGGAAAAGTGTGCACCTCTGCACCACAAACACAAGCTGTCGACAAATGCTAGGTGTTTGTGGACCTGTCAGTGCATACTCATTTTATAGTATTCTTGCAGGTGTTGGGCAGTCAAGACAACTGCGGTAACTAACAGTTACCGAAACGGGGCAACACAGGTGTGAGGACTTCATGCCATACGGTCACCTGTTGGGGTTGGTGGCGCACCTCGCCAGGGAGCTTCTCCTGGAACGAGGCCACAGCTACCTCCACTCAGCTCGGACACCACTCAGCAACCAGAGAGTCGCTCCACCACATCACTGATGGCTCTGCTAATCGATCCACGGCTGTGCTAGGGAGGAGGACATAAGAAAGCCCCGATCAAAGGGGCACTCAACTGCATATGCATGCATGCAAGTTCCCAAAACGTACAGGAGTTTTGCATCACATAGACTTGCCCTCTTCGGACTGCTGCGACTCGCACAAGGTCCTTGCACGATGTACAAAGAAATAAACTGTGTGACGACAATAACTTCAACTGTGTGATGCAGTTCTCAGTGCCTAAAAAACCAACTCCTTTGCCTGGCAACCTCGATGTGTGGAAACCCTGACCAAACCTTGAAGGGTTTGCCACGTAATTCATTGCTGAGTTTCAGCCATATCTAGGTCTACCTTACTACTGGGGCGGCAAGAAGCCATGACCTTGTCACTGTTTCCGGGCCAACCTATCAGTTGCATTCCAGGCCTGCTCAAGGCTTGCCGCACTGACAGCCATCAAATACACCACCTCACCAACTCAAGAACAGTCACACTACAGCTCCAGCGCACGTGATCATGATGAATGGATGCCTGCATTCCCGGCGCCACGCCACGCCACCATATAACATAAATGCTGAAAAGATAATGTGGCATCCGTATCACTGGCAGGTGTATTCAGGGGTATTGGTGCGACCTGCCGTCCAACTTACTGTACATAACACGTGGGGGTGCTGGGTGGTAAGCGCACCCAACAACTTCAGAACCAGACAGACAATGGCTCTCAAATACAAGCCAATTTGCCAGCCAATCAACACTAAGTATAAAGTTCACTGCCATACTAAAGCTTGGTGGTGTGACCCATGACATTTTCCTAAGTAGTAAAGATATCTACAGGCACCGCCGCATTCAATAGCAACAAAAATGAAAACAAACGCTCAATTATGCAACATTGCAACAACACATCACCCCCGTGGAGAGTCAGCTGGACAGTATTACTCAGTACATTGTCTACAGGCCTGTATGGCCCTAGGGTTACAGGGGAAGTGAACAGAGGGAGGTCAATCATCGCTAATGAACAGCGCCTCCTCCTCACTTGAAGTGGCTGGGCTCACTGCTGCAGAGGCCTCACCCAGCAACTTCTGCAGGACGGGTTGTTGCTTAGCTAAGCTCAGCCTGTCACACCACAGGAGCAGCTGCTCGACTTGCTCGGGTGGGCAGGTGACTGTGGCAAAATCCGCATGCCTGATTGCCTCCTGACACTGATTCAGCACTCGCTGCACCTGGTGCTTGTCGCTCATCTGCAGTGCTGTCAGCAAGCGAGCAACACTGCCGCCCCGCTGCTGCGTCTCACCACCTTTCTTCCCCTCCTCCTGCTCACGCATTTGCTCCCCTTCCAGCGCCGCGCAGTACATGCAGTCCAGCAGGACGCATATGATCATGTGCAATGGAATGACTTGTCATGCTAGATGATGGGCTTGTCAGATGAAGGGCACAATGTATGTGCATAGCTGCACGAGTGCGCACACTGTGAATATCTCCAATCGACGCAGCCAGCGTGCTGCAGCACCACGGGCGCGGTATGACAAGTAGTTGCCTCAACCCCAGAATAAGCAACCACAGCAGACAGTTAAGCCTGTACTGGTAGCAGCTCCACATGGGGCACCTCTCTGGCATGAGCGATAGACAGGCACAGCTGCTGAGCCCCAGCCGCAGCTGACCAGGCAACACAACTCGACTGGCATGGGATGATCAACGCACTCTGAAGTGAACCATAGTTCACATTTCCAGCTTCCAAACCCTCTGCTGGGCCATTGCCCAGCGACATAGGCGTGGCTTCAAGACAGAAAGAACTCCGGACGGCAATAGGCAGCAGGGGCAGCGACTTGCCTATCAGCTTGCCAACACCCTAGTGAAACCCTAATCAAAGCCTGACCCAGGGCGAACCAAGCCTGACGGCGACCTATATCTGCCTCGACAAACATACATACATTATCGCCCTGTACACAACACACTGACAGTCAAGAACGACGTAATTTTTGCTTGTGCCATGTTAAACCCTGCTGAACAGTACACTGGAGTCCACATCACAGGGGCACGGCATAAACAATCGCATGCCTGCCTACACCTGGCATGCCAGCAGCAGTCCATGCAAGGCTAATCAACAAAGGGTTATAGAATGAAAAATATGAAAAGAGCAAAAACAAACAAGCAAACAAACAAAAAAACAGGAAGAAAATCCCAGCCTCCATACTGTCACACCACCATTTTGGAAACAGCACACACAAGCCAGTCACTCCGACTCCGACTCCGACCCGTGAGGGCCCTGCACAAGCTGCCGCAGGCTGCTGTGGATGGAGCTCGATGCTCCAAAGCATGGGATCTTGGCTGCCCGCTCCGCCACCTCCCCCACCACCGTCTCCAGCGCGCGCTTCACCGCATCCCCCTCAGCGCTGTGCACCTTTGCCACGGCCTCCGCCCACAGCTGGCGCTCCGCCTGGCGCTGCTGCCGCTGCCGGGCCAAAATCAGAACCAGCTATAACTCCGGGGAGTGCGCTGACATCCCCGCCAGGGGCTCTGCCAGGCACTTTGTGATGTACTCCTCGCAAACCCCGACGGAGTCGAGCAGGCCACGCCTGGCGACCAGGGCGCACAGCCTTTCTTCCACTGCCTCCACGGCCTCACACTCGCGGCAGTCAAGGAGATCGTTGAGCATGTCGTCGTGAGAGTGTGCGTCCTGGTGCACAGCGCTGAGGGGGATACAGGCAAGCGCGCGTTGGAGGGGGTGGTGGGGGAGGTGGCTGAGAGTGTGCGTCCTGGTCGCCAGGCGTGGCCTGCTCGACCGCTGCAGGAAGTGCAGGGCGCATACCTCGAAGTGCCTGCAAGGGGCGTTGGAGGGGATGCCAGCGGAATTTCAGCTGGTTGCGCTGAACCACGCCAGCGATGAGCATCTGGCAGCGGTACCCAGCGAGCGCACACAGGCGCTGCTGATGCAGTTTGGCACAGCGCAGCAGCTGGCGGTTGCCGGTGCAACCGCGGCCGGCCGCGCCTCGGGCGGTTGCAGAGGACGTGTTGCTGCTGGCAGACAGGCTTGGGGAGTTCAAAAGCGGGCGCATGGCTTTGTTGACTTTGCAGCTGCCAGCCCCTTGACCCCGAGGCTGAAGGCGCTGTCCCCTGCTGCGCTGTGGGCGGTGCTGGCTTGGCAGCAACTCCAGAAGGAGTGTACGCGGGCGGCGGCGGTGACAGGGGAGCACAGCTCGACGGGGGCAACGGGGGCACCAGGCAAGCGCGCGTTGGAGGCGTTGGGTAGGGAGGTTGGGGAGGAGCGGGCGGCCAAGGTTGCCTGCGTTGATGGCTCCGGCGCCCTGCACAGCACCCAGCAGCAGCTGCAGCAGCCTGCCAGCAACTAGCAATAAAATTTGTTTCGATGTGAATTAAAACTCTGATTGTCAAACAATGCTGTGGGTGGCCACATGTCGAGTTGGTGAGCCTGAGCACTGTACTGTTTTACTATGTTAACATAATTCTGTCGAGCTTTTTGCAAAGGTTTGATGTGTCGCACCTGTGCAGTATCTGCTGGGTGTGTTGAAGGCCCTTTTTTCATCTGCGCTGTTGTCTCGCCGTTGTACAACGCACATGTGTCGCAAAATGATAGGATGAAACACATGTATATCCAATTCGGATGTTTAGATATTTTGGTAGTGTGAATTTACTAATTATACAACAATTGACAATGTCTCAAAATCCCCTCGATGTTGCACAATGAGTATATTTGTAAATGATATCAGCCTTGTAATGATATCAGCAAGCTAATGCCATACAGTCACATGCATGTGTGGTAGAACCAGCACTGCAGCAGGCTTCACCCGGCGCCTCAGTGGCAACAGAGCACATATGTATTCATATGGAAAATAACATTCCATCAGGCTAATAACATATTAGTTGCTTCACACATGCGCTTGCTGTTCACATTTGCAGTCTGCTTGCGTCCATGCAGCAAACTCTGACCAAGTTGCTGCCCGATTGGTCCTCCATGGGTGTCAAAACATGGTTACAACCTGGCAAAACCCTACCCCAACCTCCCCTCCATTTCCACCGGCATGGGAGCGACCACCTGCTCGTAATCTGACAAGCAGCCATCATCGGCCTCTGGAGCTGTGACACGCAGCTCCGATGTACCCTCAGGTGGGGTCTGGTCCCCGCAGCCGGGTGGCACCGGGGCGCTCTCCAAGCAATGCGTTGTCGCCGCTTGTGCTCCTGCCACCTGGCTCAGCAGGCCCTGGAGTGATGCGATGTTGTCAGCTACTTTCGCTAGGGCGGCTGCCTGCTGGTCCATCCCTGTTGCAGTGGAGGGGGCATGTGGGTGGAGGGCTGGGCGCTTAGAGGGGAGCTTGTGTTACAATTGTAAGGAAACAATGTGCATAAGCTGCTGAGGTGACAATGCCCTTGCCCATAAGCACTGCATATATTTAAGTATATATATATATAGGCATTTCTGGGCATCAACGTTTTGAATCAGCCAAGCCACCCAGCTCCATGTAGTGCCTTTTGCTTGGAAAATTTATTCTGTTGCTTATGTAAGGGGAAATTACTAGGTACACTGTGTACATTAAATTAGATGATAGACATCTACGCAGCCTGTCCTTGTGTACATTATATTTCCCCTTTAATTTTTAATTGATTTGAATTATTGCAGTGATTCCATCCATCCCCACCCACCGCTGCGCTTGACCTCCAGGGCCCTGGCCATCGTGCTCACGTAGCGCTCCCCGAACGCCTCCACCTTGCCAAAGGCCTCTGCAATCCTGCCCGATAGATAGGTGTGCACGTGGCCCCGCACCGCCGCCACATTGGCATCAAGCATGCGCTGGATGAGGGAGGAGAAGTGGGCGCGGATCCTTGCGGGCTCCAGACGCACCACCTGCAGTGGGGCGGGGCAGGCTGGTGGGACAGTCCATGGCCAGATGGGGTCGTTCTTGGGCAGGGGGAAGCATTGTAAGGGCAGTCTAGGGTTCTGAATTAAGGGTTTAGGGTAATTCAAGGCCAGTAGGGGCAGCGCATGCGCTTGGTGTGAATAAAACTTGCGTATACGGGGTGCGGATACATGCTGGCAAGGTCTAGGTGCAGCACCTGCGGTGGGACAGTGCATCAACAGGTGAAACAGTTCAAGTGCAGTGGTACAGTGCATGGGCAGGCGGAAATGTACCCAGGCAGGTGCAGTGCATGGGCTGGATGGGGAGAGGTGGAATTGGCACATTGTGACTCTGTTGAAAGGCATTCAATCAAAGTGCACAAGGATGTTCTAGAGGAACGATAGTAAATAGCAACCCGCGCGTAGCCCGTGGATCAATTGCCTTCCATTGTTGTATACTCGCGGTGCGCAACTCGTACCGTTGCTTGGTACTCCTGTTTCACAGTCCTCGAGACGGTGACGGGCACCATCCTCGTGGTGTTGAACAGACAGCCATACTCCACCTGCTCCTGGTACTCTGTGCAAAGCTGCTGGACGTTGCGCTCGCGATTGACGGTGCCCTGTGATGTGCCTGTGCACGCCACAATTATATTTCAAACAAACATGATTATTAGATGTTTAATTCCCCAAAATTATAAAGTTGTTTACCGTTCTGCAAATAACACGACACATAGGGACACTAGAGCTTTTGAGAGGGGTACAGGGTATGCCAGACCAACTGCTAACTTGGCTAGAGCCGTATCACTGGGGTGCATGCCATGTGGCGAACCCACCTCCCGACAGCAGGTCCTGCAGCGCATTATGGAACGCCTCAGCCCCCGGCGGCTGCAGCGACAGGTCCTCTGGCTCAAGCACCACCACCAGCTGCTGCTGCACAGCGGCCTCAATGGCGCGGCCAAGTACCGCCAGCTGCTGGTTGATGCCGGCAAACAGGGCCCGCTGCGCCTCGTTCAGGGACACCTCCATGGTGGCCCAGAAGGTGGAGGACTGCGCAGCAGCATGGGTGCGGTTTAGGGTTGTTTACGGTCGGATTTACCTAGTATGTTCCCTAATGCATCAGTACTGGTCCCACTACAGGCTGCAGTGCAAATTTAAAGGCTGCTGCAAATATGCATTTAAACCCTAAACCCTAAACCCTAAACTCTAAATCCTAAATCAGTACTGGTCCCACTACAGGCTGCAAATTCAAAGGCTGCTGCAAATTTGCCTTTTAAAAGCTGCAATGCTGCAATAGCCAGTGCAACAGGAAATACCTTCAAGTGGAGACGATCAGAGCTCATGTAGTGTGAAGCTTCAGAACGAAAGTGCTTATGCGCTCGCAGAAAAGCTCCACTAAGCTTACCTCTGCCTGGATCTGCTGCATGATCTCAACATTCAGCTTTGCCAGCATGTCATGAATGTCCTCCATGGACTCAAATTCAAGTGTCTTCCCTTGCACTTGCGCCGTCAGAAAGTCATAGACTCGGCGCCATCCTCCTGATGGCAGTGGCTTCTCCCCTTGGTTCTCCCCAGGCTCCATAGCATGGAGCGCATCATCCACGTGGGTCAGCAGGCGCGTGCGCAGGGACTCCATAGAAATTGTCACCTGCGCCGCGCAACAAAAGCCTACGTGAGGGCTTTCAGGTGAGTGAGGGCTGGATTGGCTGCCAAGTGAGGGCACAACATTTGAGCATGAAAATAAGGCTTGGCAAGAAAACCCACGCAGGCACATACATGTGATTTGGGTTGTGACCTTGAGTCTTTGCCAGGTGGTGCTAGTCATGTGCGTGCCAATGAAGGTAGGTGGCTGGGTGAAGGTTTACGGTGCTACACACTGCAAGGACAGATGACAGGATCACTGCCTGTTAGAGTTTTAACCATTGATTAGTTGCAACAGCAGATGAGGCAACAACGTTGAAATCCTTAAGTTTTACCTCTTTCACCACCTTCTTCTCCTCCCTATCAGCTGAAGCCTGCACCTTCTTGAACTGGTTCAGGATCCCAGCCACCTCTGCAGTCAGTGTCTTTATGCCGCGGTCAAGGGACGCCACGTCTCGTTGCAGAGAGGATTCAACAACCCGTTGCGTGTTTAGTACCTGTGGGGCGGATGACCAAAAAGGTAGGGTAATGTTTTGCAGGTGTGTTATTGTGGTGTATCATGCAGTCGTTTTCTTTCATATATCTTTCAATATTGATGAAACACTGGTTGGCCTTTATGTTGGGGTAAGAATCAAGTCTGCGTACTCAACATCATATGGATATTATCACGTATTCAGGTGGCATTCTGTGATCAAGTGGACACTTAACCCCCAGGCATGCTTAGTTTCACCCGTTCCTTCTATCTCAAAGAGTTGAAACATATGGTGTACTTCATACAGCCCCCTTGTACTGCAACGAAGGCTTGGTTTTACCTCTGTCAGCATGCCCTGTACGCCATCCAGTGTGGCTGCCAGCTTGACCATGGCACTGTTGCTGTGAAGGAAGCTCAGCACTCGCGACTCAAGCTCAGGGACCTACAAACACGGAATGGTACATTGTCATCAACACAATTGAAGGTAGAACATGAGGTACTGTTACATTATATGATGTAGCCTGTCTTGCGTCCACAGCCTCAAGATTCCAGCTTGACATGGACTTTCATACAATTCAGCAGACCACTATGATGGTATCAATGCTGGTACACAGGGGCACTGTTGAACAAAGCTGGTAACCAGGGGAAATACGCCCTAGGGTCCCTTGAGACAGGGACTGCAGAGCAAGCGTGGAACCAAACAGCCTACCCCACTCTCGTCCAGCAATTCTGCCACGTATGGTGCCAGCTCCTTGTTGGTGTACTTCTTCTTCATTGCCACCCGGCCCAGAGCAATGTTTGCAAACCGCGCGCGCTGCCCCTCATCGGCCTTGCCAGCCAATACCAGACGAGAGAGCAGCGCGTCTTGGGCGGAAACCAGCAGCACCTGCACATGGGCCTCCTTTTAAAAAAGAACGACATTGCAAAGATATCATGCAGAAATATACATAGGAGTACAAACATATTGATTTTTGAATACGAATCTGCAGTGGAGGAGCTGTTGATGCCAAGGAGACACTACATGCCAGCAATTTGAGGAGCCATCCTTTCTGAGGGAAACATTAAAAAGAGCTGCAACCTTCTGATAGGTCAAGGCGCGATTATAAAATTCAATTGCTGCTGCCAGCGGTAGGCCTCTCCTGTTAAAAAACTGACATGTGCTGCACTGCCTCCCTCTTGCAGTAGCTGTGCAACACCCCTGTGAGTTACCCGTTATCTTGTACGCTTGACCCTCGTCAATGGCAGCAACTATGTTGCAAGATTAGCATCGTACATAAAAGCACATGGCTGATACCATACATTAGCACCCATGTGCCACAGGTGCATTGGACATCATCACCACACACATGCTTTCTTGCCAAGTAGTAATACGGTCGTAGTAGCATTGTTGGTTGCAAATGCGCCTGGTGCCCTCGCACCTGATCCGGTCTCAGGCGGAAGCCCTCCGTGCCAACTTGCTTGGTGACCAGATCAGCCACATATGCCTTGGTGTCCTCCTCATTCATGCCCTCACAGCTGCCCACGACATCCATCTGGTTTGCAGCATTGGGACATGATTGTTACTTGGTTGGAAATCAGTACAATATATGCATTCCAGACATACAGGCAAATTAGCAGTCAACCCTGTGAATGTTTACTGCCTGGGTGGGCAATTTCGTCATGCGTTGTCACTGCTAGTACACCCAATTATGCACAAGGTCAATCAAGATACCACAATCAAAATAATCAAGTACTAGTATGAGTCTGGTTTCAACTAGCATAGGCTTTGGTCAACAGACGTATCCCCTGTAGAGGCTGAGGCGGAGTGGATGAGATCCAGCTCTGGCTGTACTATCAATGACTGCAATTCAACTTCATACCTTGTTCACCGCAAAGAACAGTCGCTGGCTGAGGCGCGCCATGAGCAGCGGGTTGCGCACCCGCATTCCCTCCAAGATATCTGCCTCCTCCTGGGTCTTCAGCTTGGTGTAATCGAGCAGGTACACCACGGCATCGACAGAGTCCAGGAGGCGCTCCACCTTGGCGCGCAGGTGGGGCTCGCCTGCCTCATTGGGGCCTGCACAGCCAATGTTAGGGTTTAGGGCTTAGGGTTTAGGGTAAATACTGATGTAACAGGCATGATACTATTGGCGAGCTATGCTACCAGTGCCTTTAGTGATTAACCACCTGATATCACTATAGTTGAAGGTTGGATATTCAAATGCTCAGCGCTGTGTCATGGCATTTGGGCCTTACCTGGGGTGTCCAGAATGTGTGTGTTCAAGCCACCGACAGCCGACTTCCCTTGCAGAGCTGCAACGCTCATACGCAGCTCGAGCACGTCCTCACACCCACCGCCACCCACCCGGTCCTGGTCGTTCAGTTCTCGAAGCTTCTTGCAGATGGAAACTTCTCCAGTGACAGGGGCGAATTCGCCCAGCAGCACGGGCTCTGCTGACGTGTCGCCAGTGTGGGCTATGCGGGTGATGCGGGCCGTCTCCGGCACATTGTTGCAAGGGAGACAGTTTGCGCCGATTATAGCGTTCAGGAGGGTGGACTTGCCTGCAGGATAGGAGGATAACCTTGTTGGGACATGTGCGTGCGTGCCGTGAACGCCGAGAGTACACAACAAGGTTGCAAATCTCGTGCCAGACAAGCAAACAAGGAGGCTGGTGGACAATCATTTGTTGTCATTAGCGAAATGTACTGGTGGGTTAGGCTTACACCGTTTCAGCGGTAAACCGTTTCAGCTGCGGTTGAAAGTGCCATATGCATGCACTAGCCCGATGGCTTCCCGTCAGCACCAGCCCACAGCGCGCCCTCACGCCAAGACAGGCCTTTCCGCAACAAGGTTAAAATGTATATAATGTACCTGCTTTGGTCAGCGCCGTGACAGCTACCGTTAGCACCTGGGTGCCGTGGTGCTCCTTCAGGCTCGCGAGCTTCGCCACCAGGCGGTCGAGGTGGTTGTCAACTAGCAGTAGGACGCCTGGCTGCACCCCGTCATTGACAAGCGCCGGGGGCTCCACAAGGCGTGAGAACAGCTCTCCAGTTTCACGGAGCACGTCGTCGACTTGCTGCCGGAGGAGGGCGTGGTGCTGTGTGGACTGGTCCATGGCCACCGGTGTGTACGCAAGGCCTAGGCGACACTCGACGGTCAGGCACTATTGGCAGGAAAGGAATGCGAGCCGTCGTCGATATCAAGTTCACTCGACGGTGCCTACACTATTGTAGTCGATAATCTTCGAAGGTGGTGTTAACGTTGAAGGTGTTGACGTTCTTGATTAGAAAGAACGCCGGTTAGGTCGGTGTCAATATCGATGTGCAGCACAGTGGCTGAACTAATTAAGCTGTGCTAGCACGACTCACTCCTACTCAACGTGAACGCTGTGCTAGCACGGCCCAAACCTAACTTAAGGAGCGTTCCTGGATCACACCGACGTAAGTACCAGCTGAGAACCCTGCCAATTTTCTTTGGCGAGTGTCGCCCTTCGATTGCAATCCCCACGCGGCCACAGTCCCGGGGGTCTTCCTCCCATTTCCACCACCCCTGACAGGAAGTGTCCACTTGCAGATACCCGATGTGAGTACTCTACCCAACGGTAATGAGGCAGGGTATTCATTGCTGCAAGGACCAGTGGGTATCATAACCCAATCCTACCGCTGGTTGAAAACACCCTACCCATAAAACCTGCCAAAACCTGCAACTGGCGTGCGTGCAAACACGTAGTGAACTCACCAACAAGAATGGCGCACGAACCAAACAAAACAGGTTTCAACTTGAACATAGAGCATCAAATGCATGGATTCGTTGCAACCAAAGGGCCGCTTGCAGCCAAATTGCAGCCAAGTTGCGCCAAATGACCGGCTCAGCCAGTATTGGCTAAACCCTATACCCTCAAAGTGATGTTACCAAGCAAAACCCCTAGGACATTTCTACTAGACCTACTAGGGGCAGTTCCAACACAGGGCTGCACGCGATCATCTGCCAACCAGGGGCTCCTGGTCCAGCTTGTTCCCATCCACCATGCGGCGCACGTCCACGTCAGCAGTGGCGTCCAACGACACGGCACCGCGGCTGTTGCCTTGCACCACGTTGTCCTGGTAGGTACCCCCGCACCCCTGCACCATGTGGTTTGCGGTTGAGGTGATGAAAGGGTGATAGGAGTAGTCAAGTCCACTCCTTGCTGTTCATAAACGCTAGATGTTGCATGTGGCATAAGGAGCACTTGGGTGTTTTTACTAAATGCAGTATGGATACAGGGTACCCGGTTCAGGGAGCCTTTACTGCATCGGTGAGTGCTGAATGCTGCTGCACAATGGTAACTCGGAGTGTAATCTAGGAGTACCATGTACAGAGCTCTTTCAAGTGGGATGCTGCAGCTGCAACTGGCGCCATAGCAGACAAAACAATCCGAAAAGTTTTGTCTCAGATTACGAACTGCAGTGTGGCATACCATAAAGGAGAACTTGGCAGGCGCGGTTCTACAGGAAATCGCAGAATGCACCCGCTACTACGAGGGACAGGACAGGGCCCTTACCTTGAGCAGGATGCCCCATTCCCCGTTGCCCCTGATTTCATTCCCAAGCACCTGCGGGGTGACCTCCCCTCGCACCAGTAGCCCGCCCCCCTTGTTGCCAATCAGGCTGCAGTTATCTAGCGTGGGCGCACCTGCGGTTCCCAACCTAAGTTGCAACATCATGCGGTAACAAGGAGTACAGTGATTTGCACAGGTATACACAGCTATGCAAGATACATACCACTAAATCCTAAACAGTCTATAAAACATTTTTAGGTCACAAGCAAAAAGGCTTCATGAACCAAGCTCCATCCAAAACTCATTCAAACAGCCTGGACAGCATGGTGCACCTTCTAGCACAGGAATGCCATGGATCGCGATGCTTTACCTACCATAAAATCGCATAAACACATATTCCTTCGCAATATCCACAATTTGCTTACAGCCCCACTGCCCTCTCCCCACACCAGTCCACCCACCTGTCTCCTCCCCTTCCAGCAGCTCATACATTGCCACCCCCTGTCGCTTGCAGTCGTGTACCGCGCACCCCCTCACCACCGCCCTGCCCCCTTCCACTCCAATGCCCGCCCCCGTATCGCTGCTGATGTCACACCCCACCAAGTTGAGGTCGCCACCCTGAGCCAGAGGGATGCAAAAACCCTTCGGGTTTCGATCAACCCTGGGAGGACTAGATGCACGAATGGGCATGCGCATGCAGCGTTTCACAGAGATGACTGGGCACCTGACCCGCACATGGTGCTGATGAAATTGACATATTACAAACTCAGAATGGGCTTAAGGCCTGCTGACGCAGTTTTGGCAGCACTGCTGGAATGCCGCGCATACACGCATATACGCATTCAGGCCCAACCACATGTCACACCATGCCAATGGGCGCCACCCACCACAGTGGGCCTACTGGCACCACAGACGCAATGAGGGCAAAGTGTATGCTTACAACATGCGCACCTGGATGAGCACGGCATAGTTGTTGGCCACAGACGGGGATCGGTGTCGGATCGTGATCCCAGAAACCACAGCACCCAGCGCCCCAGGGCTGTACAAGGTGCTCTCGTAAGGAGCGGATGTCTCCCACACCAGCACCACCTCCCCTGCTGCCTCCGGCAGGGGCTGTATTGTTACCCCCTTGGTGAGGACGATGCGCTCCTTGTAACTGTAGGAAAGGACCACCAGAGTAATGTGACAGGGTGAAAGAGTGATATTATCTACAGGGATATGGATTGGAATACTGTATGTTCACCCCCTTGGTGAGGATGATGACTTCAGGTGAATGGGTGACAACCACGAATATGCATGCAAATCGGCGATCAGTGGCATGGGCTAGACCGATTGCTGACGACCATCACTTTAAATGAATCTCAGCCACGATCCTAACAACGCCATGTCAACCAAGCATTGCCACCATCGATCCACCATCAAGCACTCACATGCCTGGCGCTACCACGATGACGTCCCCCTGCAATGCCCCTTGGAGAGCCGCACCAATGGAGGGGAAGGGTGCCTCAGGCCCAACTCTCAGCACCTGCTCACCAAGAAATACATGACTATGTAAAGCCCAGGTTTACGTAAAAATGAATGCATGGGCCTGCCTTGAACGTGACTATTATGGCGGTGCGTATGATCGGGAATGCATCTCACAAGTAGGGAGTGCATGGTGTGGCTCTGTGCCTGACTCGTGGCAAAACCAACAAGGGCCTTGTTTCAAGGCGGATCCACTTCCCACAGCGGAGGGCGACGCTCACCAGATTACCACGGCCCTTCATTAGGGTTTCACATCACCCTAATGGTTCAAGGGTTTGGAACTCTGCAGCACCGGGTGCATGCACACTGCCTGCTACATGTGAGTTGGAGCATAATGCTGACGACTGCACAACCGCAGTATGCGAGCAACCAAGATGCAAATGGACTAACAGCATGTCGTTTGGGAGGCCGTGCAGGGGGCACCTACCCTTACATTGACAGTGCTAGCCTCTGCCCTTTGACTGGTGTGCGGCCATAGCCACACTGCCGATCCTGCTCCAGAAAGCAACAGGGTGCGCCTGCTCAACCCGTGGCTGTGGCTGTGGCTGTGGCTGTGGCTATGGCTGTGGCTGTGGCTGTGGCTGTGGCTGTGGCTGTGGCTGTGGCTGTGGCTGTGGCTGTGGCTGTGGCTGTGGCTGTGGGCATGGGATGCAGCTAGAGCGTGTACTTGTTGGTGCCCAGGGCTGCGGCCATGGCTTGGGGTACTGCTGCAGACTTGCTTGTTGAAGCTCTTTGGAGTGGGGCACTGGCTGTGGTTGAGGCTGGCTATGGGCTGGTATCGTGTGCAGTCTGGCTGTGGAGTGGCTACTCTCCGTGTGCACAACACCACCATGCTGCTTGGTCAAGTGACAATCGATATGGGTTGAAGAGAATCAGGCTCCTCGGACCAAGTCAGGGCTGTCTTGTTGTGAGTGGGTGCCTTCCACTGATGAGTCAATTGGAATGGTTTATGGCCCTAGCTGGGTTGCAAATAAAAGGTTTTGTGGTGGGCGCTAAGTCTTGGGGTCCTTGGTATTTGGCAAGCCACTAAGGCCAGTGGCTAGCCACCACTACTTAGGCTAGCCATCACTGCTTCTGGATGTGGCTGCGCTTGCATATCAGTTAGGCGGGCCTGACCAGGCCTGCAGCAGCGTCAATGCTATAGTTGACCGCTGGGTTTGGCCTGCCTGCTTAGGAACGATGCCACTGTTGGGAGGAGGTGGGGCAGGATGTGGGTCTGGGTACCCACCTGGGGGGTAGAATTAAGTGCACGGGTTTAGAACCTTTTAAACGTAGTTATGTGCCACCGTGATCACGCTTGAATAATTTGGCGCGACAACGCCTGAGATAGAGGGCATATGGCTTCACCTCCGGTTAAGTTTGCATGCGGGATAAATGCATGCATGGCAAAGTGCACTTGGAAACGCAAAAGGAGGCGTAGGGAAGCAAACCTTCTTAAGAGTTCGCACGAAACCCGTGGCACAAGTAGCCTTCATATTATGCGTCATAGGTCTCAAAACAATGGGCTCCACAATGCATGCACCCTCCCCGTTTGGCCCAAGTATTCTCTCCACTTCCACTTCGAATTCAAACGTTTTCCCGGGCTTTGCGCAACGTTCGTTGGTGCTCAAAGCCTTCCAGAACTGAGGCAACACGATTGAACACGTCAAAGCACATCCAAGCGTGAACTGGCAGTAGCTGAAACAGGCCTGCGACGATATACCCTATCAGCGGTGCCTCCAAGCTGCAGGGAGTACGACAGCTCTTGCCAATGGACGCTCCAGTTCTGGTTCGGCAGCTTGTGCTTTCCAACAGCAAAAAACTGGTCATCTGAAGATAACTTCCTGCAGCTTGAAGCCATGGTGTCCTATGCGAAGGTACCCAACGCATAAGCAAGTGTTTGCAAGCATCACATGACTGTCAAAGTGGGCTTAAAACACACCTATGTCCTTGACTTGCAGGGGAAGCAGTGCGTGGGGCGCAAGATGCAGAAGATGTTTGGAAAGGAGCCTTTTGAAGGCACCGTTTTAAGCTACGACGAGAAAAGCCAATGGTGCGCCAGCCCGCTTCATGGCAACTATATACCCACCTCGCAGCGTTGCTGCGCTTCTAGTTGCGCCCCACTTGGCCGCTGTCCCTGGACCCTCCCAACACTTGTCAAACCAGCCAACCCCTTCAGTTGCACACGCACTGGGCAACCATGGTGTGCTGATGGCTAGCTGCACCAGTTACTAACAGTGTTAGGGACCATTGCCCTAGCAAGGGTTTTTCATGCTGACCTGGCGACCTCACCTCACTCCCTGGTGCAGGTACTTTGTCCGCTATGATGACGGGGACACCGAGGAGATGGACTGGCCCCAGCTGAGGCCAAAGCTGCTCCCACTCGTCCTATCCCCCTCCGCACGCCTGGCTGCGGCCAAAGCAAAGGCTTCATCCACCTCTGGACGCCAACCAGCACCCACAGGAACCCTAAGGGGTTTGGTCGCACCCACCACCACAGCCCGACCAAAGGCCTCGACCAAAGCGCCCGTCACCCCAGCACAACCAGTGGCCCCGCCACCCAGCAATGCACAGCGCAAGGGACCAGCATCTGCAAGTGTGTCCACTCCAGCAGCCTCCAAGCGCCCGGGGGCCCCACCCGCCCCCGCCACAGCACAGAAACCCACCGCTGGCCGAGCCATGAGCAGTGTCGCCAGCCTGCCGAGCGTCAGGGATGTGTTCAGCGCTGCAGCGGGCAAGGGCAGCAGCGCTACCAATGCCGCACACCCAAAGCCCATGCGCGGAGCCTCCGGTGCCACCCCCAAGCCTGCAGCGGCACCCACCACCCCACAGGAAGCCCAAAAGGCACCTCCAGCCGCAGCCGCTGGGAAACCGCTACCCACCAGCACCCACACAGCCACCACACTCTCCAGGCAGGCCACTGCAGCCAACCACCACCCGGGTGGCGCCACTACAGCAGCGGCAGCTGCGCCCCCTGGCAGTGCACCAGCAGGGACCCACCCACAGGCAAGGGGGGTGCAAATTCAAGCCGCAGGAGCACCCGTTCCCACTCATGGCAAGTTCTACAGCAGCACACCGCAGGGGTCTAAGCGTCCCCGGTCCGAGCCCACTCACCCGACCCCTGCTGGCCCGACTTCCTCTGCTCAGCAGGCGGGGTCAGGTGCAGCGCAGGGCAAGCCAGCAGCAAAGCGACATGCGCCGACGCCAGCGCCTGCGGCCCCCGCTCCCACGCCCCGCACCTCTAGAGCTGCTGCACCGCCACCCCACACACCGGCAGCAGCCCAGAGCAAGGCGCAGGCTGCCACCCTGCAGCCAGGAGCTGCACCTACACAGGCGCCTACCGCTGTAAGGGCTCCCCAACCACTCCCAAGCACACTAGACCAGAAACTGGATGTGGCAGCAGTGCCCACCGCAGCCTCCGGCAGCTCAGAACATGCAGCCAGCAGCACCCCCCTCACCCGGCCCACAGGAGGCGCAATGGGCGCCACGTGTCAGCCTCAGGTGGCGCCAGGTGGCAGCGACGCCACGCCTGCCCGGTGGACCCTCGATCGCCTGATGCTGCTGCTGGGGCGCATGCTGATGGTGCAGGTGCTGGCGGAGGTTCGGCAACAGGAGGCGCAGGGGCTGAGGGCAAAAGGCACGTGGTAGACGCGCATGCTGGGCCAGCATTGCTGGGCGAGCTTTTCTGGGCGAGCATTGCTGGGTGAGCATTGCTGGGAAGGGGAAGTAACTTGATCTTTTGTTTTCCAAAAATCCGATTCCTGCTTGCAGCGTGTCAGCCATATTCGTACCCTGGACCGATTAGTGTAAACTGAGATCAGTCGCGTGCAGCAGTTTGGAGGCTGCGTAAACGAATGCTGGGCAACGAGTCTTGTGTAACAAACGACTATTTTTGAGTATTTGTGACACTATCACCTGTGTGATCTTCAGCAGTCCTGTCACAGTTCACTGGACCACCGTCGACTGTACACGGCGTCAATGTGTATTGCAAAGGAAAGCACTTGCAAACCCTAGTTCAACAGCGATGGTAGGAAGTCACATGGTTTATCTGCTCCATGGCCATCATCTGCATGGTCCCTTGCAACTGCAAATTGGCCACGTAGTTCAAGTGGGCATGGGAATATACAAGTGTATCTGGCAAATTGCAGCTGCTAGCTTGGCCAAGACTTGCAGGATACCTTGCGACGTGCAGCTCGCCAAGGGCTGTCACACGAAGAGCTGCCACAGGGTGTGGCCCAGTCCTACCTATGCAAGCCTGCTTGTGTTGTCTGCTATACCGTTTGTATACCAGACAGGGTCTTTTGAAACCCTGCATTGGTCACGCGCATTGGCACCACCAGCACAGCACGACACTTTGCTGTGCGAAAGCGCAGATGCATGCATGCATTTTGTTGACTCGTTGCTTTCGAAAAGTCGACGTCAGAACAGCTCCCACTGTGCATTACACACCAGTCTATTCACTAACAAAAACTGCGTGTCGTGGTAGTACAGGGGTGCACAACATACATGGCTTTGCAGGTTGGCATGCACTGGTCTCACCTGCCTGCTTGTCTTGTTGAGGTGTCACAAAAGCGGGGTTCTTAGAGATAAGAGAAGCTATCGTGGTACACACTGCATTTCGCTTGGCTGCTGATCGATCTCCTAACGATATCCACACGTTTTGGGTCCCGGGCAGCTGGGTACGGTTTTATTGGCCAAATGCGTGCATGCATCTGCGCCCTTTGATGGGCCGCAGCACTGGTGCTGTCCACCCGTAAGTGTCCGTGCTTGATACGGTAGATGGCTCCTCTTCCTGTAATAGCATGATGTGTGCGCACCAACCGCTCCAAGGCCCACTGCCACGCGCTGGCTAGATGCCCTGCCAGCGGTAACTTGAAACCAAAGGTTGGATAGAGCTACTAGGCCACTCCTGGGGTTTTGACATCGCCTGAGGCCTGGTACTACCATGGGCCGTAGCCCGCCCAGTAGTGGCGCCTCCACTCCTGCCACCGCAGCTAGCGGTACCACCGCCACCACCAATGCCACCCCCGCCAATGCCAATGCCAATGCCATCGCCTTCGCCGCTGCCACCATTGCCGCAGCATCCCCAAGTGAGGCCGCCAGCACCTCTAGTGATGCCCCAGCCACAGGAGACCACCTGGACTCCTTGCCTACTCCCAGCCCAATCAACACCAAGGAACTGAAGCAAGGGGTTGATGACGGCGGCCACAGCCTACCACCTCCAGAACCACTAGCAGGATGCGCCACCAGGCGTGAGGTATCCGACGCCCAATGCCACCACGCTAGCTCTGATAGGGCTCCTGAACAGGAAGCGCTTGGCCTGAACGACGAACACACCATGTTGGATCTGGCGGAACTGTGCGCCGGGATGCGCGTCCTGGCAATGGTAGAGCAGCGCAGCGCCCCTGTGGCGGAGGACATCCCTGAGGTTCTATGTGCACCAGAGCCAAGCTGGAAGGTGAGGAGGGGGTGCACACACCCTGGATAGGATTTTGGGTGGGGTTGGGGGTCGTGCAGCAACCACGACCTGGCTGAGAAGGGAAGGCTGTGGCACAGGCGCGTGATGTATGCACACCCATATCAGTTGAGGAGTTAGGGTCAGGACAAAAAGGCTGTAGAGGGACTAGGTCGTGGAAGGGTTCTGGCTGGTACAAACTGCATGAAGGTTATATCTGAAGGGTGCACTGTTGTCAACGCCCCCATATAATTGTATATAGAGTTTAGGGTTTGCCCTGTTAAGAGGAACATATCAGGTACTCCCTCTGCTGACCCCCCCATATGTGCCCACCCCCTGCAGCCCATTCCACCCGGGCCCCTGCGTCCCAGTGTGAGTCAGTGGGTGACGCAAATTTGGAGCGATCCTGGAAGGGGGAGACGATACAATCAAGCATCACCAGACCAAGTCCTTGCTGAAATCGCTTTTGTTCAGAAAGGTGAGGGTGGCCCTAGGGGAGGGTTGAGGGTTAAACCTACACAGGGTAAGGGGTAAGGGGGGAGGCTAAGGGGCCAAGGAACTCAGGGGTGAGGGGGTGGGGTGATAACAGATGGAGGCAAAGACCTCTCCAGAGCAGGGTCAAATCACGGGGTGGGCTTGGATGGAGGCAGTTGAACCCTAGGCTTGGGTCAAGGAGCGGGCTGGGGTTAGGGGCTGCTGAGCCCTTGAGTCCCACCAGGGGAGGAGTTGGACTTTCTGATCAACTAGGCACCTGGTTCCTAGGTCATTGATGACAATTACCCTTATGAGGGTGCTATCCTTTACGACATGTACCCCCTCCATGCATCCACCACCCACCTTGCCCACAGGACAAGGAGGGGCGCCAGCTGCGGCGGGTGGTGCTACACCCTAAACCCTACCCTAAAACCCTACTCAACCCTACAGTAACCACCCACCCATCTGCAGGATGAGGAGGGGCGCCAGCTGCGGCGGGTGGTGGCGGCCAAGCTTGCAGCAGGAGACATTGATTGGCTCAAGAGCCTGGCAAATCTGACGTATTGGCTGACGCCTGCGCAGTACATGGCGCTGTCCAGCAGTGAGATGATGGCGGCGCTGGTGGGGAGGATGGTGGAGAAAGGCTATGGGGGACCAACGGAAGGGAGTGGGGCAGCATGGGTGCTTGATGGTGCGAACGAGTGGGGGAGGGAGGGGGGAAGGGGGGGCATTGGGCAGTTCCACGTTGCATTGCGTTACTTTGCAGTGTGATGCATCTGATGCAGCCTTGACATGTGCAACCTACACATTCATTTGCCTCACAGAGCCCTGTGCAGGTAAATGACAGCAAGTGCATCAATAGCATATTGCTGTGTCTTTCCCTTCGATAGCTCCCCCTCTTAACCAATTGAACTGTTCAAGGAGTGGCCAGGCCCTGCGAATAAACACTTCGCAGGCCCTGCGAAGTGTTTATTCATTTAATTATTTCGTCATTTGCATGTGCAGCTTTCTGCGCGGAGGCCATGGTCTTCATCGCGTCTGTTGCGGCGGATGGCCCCCGTGCCACACGCGCCCTGTGGCACAATGGCTGGGTGCACTTGTTGACCCGCATGTTCCTCAACATCGTCGACAACACCCAGCCCACCGAAGCATACCCCCCAATTCATTACTTTGCTTCGAAGGTGCTGGTGGCGTGTACAACCATACGTGAGTGCAAAGTCTCTTCCGCCCCCGCATGACACCACCAGCATTGGGCATGGCCAACCCTGCTTTAAACCCTAAACCATGTTGCCCCTTGTGCATGACACCACACAGTGCAAAGCCCTACCTCATACACATACTCGTGGAGGTCTACGCAAGCCCATGCATGTCCACCATTCTGTGTGCGTTTGCATGTGTGCTAGCCCTGCTCATGGCACAGGTCTGTGCCTAGCCTGTGCGCATGTGCTGCACATGTGTCGAGGAATGCAGCGCCATACAGTACGTTTGCCACCCTCCCTCCCCCCAAAGTCACGATCCTCCAATCCCCCACAGCCCCCCCCCCCGCGGCACCTGGTCGTGGGATCATGAGAAGCTGCAGTGAGGAGGCCCTGATGTCCACAGCCACTGAATGGCGAGAGGAGGTGCAGGGGGAGCACATCAGGAGGGTGGCCAGGTAGGGAGGACACACGCCGTGGCAGTTTGTTAGCTACATGCATTCCAGTAAAGCAGCCAGGTTGTCACTCATCCTTGCAGAAGCGGCCGAGTGAATTATCTTGCACCGCTTGCACAAGCACCGGCCCTTTTTTAAATTAGTTCTTTTTATGTTACTTGCACCGCTTGCACAGGCTCGGAGGGCACCTGCATGCCATCAATTGCCCATGCAAATTTCAGCCCTGGTCCCATCCAGGTGGCTCCTCCAGGTCATGGACCAATGTGGGCATACCAAAACAAAACCAATAACAATAACAATCACAGTCACAATTGAATGGAACGGCCCTTGGTCCCATGCAGGAGGGGGTGATGGACAGATGCGCGCAATCTTGGGCGCCACCAGTACTTCTGGCAATGGCACTGACTCGGCCTCGATGTGGATCAGGTTGATCTCAAACCTGATCCTGCTATTGCCAGGCGAGGCCCGTGCACTACTAGCTGCGCACCCGCGCCTAGTCCCCGAACTTGTGCAAGTGGACAGCGTGGCCATACAGACGGAAAGCCCCTATGAATCTGCCCTCATGCTGCTGAGGCACACGGTGGATGGGGGTGTGGTGCCAGGCTGGCAGCTGCTGTGCCAGGCAAACATTGTCGAGTGCCTGATGCAGGTGAGGGGTAATTTACAGTGTGTGTGGAAATCGCACAGATTTGCTTTCATACCACTGTGTATGGCATAAGGCAGGAGAGCAAGGGTAAGTGTCTGCATTCCAGCGTTGAAACCAGATTAGCATGTCTGGGTATGCCTCCTCCCAGTCCAAGGCTTGGCTGACACTGTTTGCAGGGGGGGGGGGGGGGATAGTGGCCAACTAATTGTGCAAATCATTATCACTAAATGATCATATCCTAACAAAGGAAGATTGGCAAGTCTGCAGCCGGGAATATGTGAGGTTTGGCACAGGTGACATTTGCTGAAATGAGGAGTATCTCATGTGCACCAACCAAGAGTGCACGGTGGATGATTCCACTTCACTTCCAATGCCCCTGTTCAGGACCAACTGAGTTGTTCATTCCATCCCCTGTCCCTGTGCAGGCGAAGAGATCTGCGACAATGGATGTGGAGGTGGCTGCTAATGGGTGGACAACTCTGGCAGGGAGGGAGACTTTGAGGTACCAGGCGGGGCTTATTGCGGCAATCGCAGCCAGCTGTGAACGCACTGCGCACAGGCACGGACTCTGAACCCTACACTTGCCTTAAAACCCTACGCAGCACGAACGCACCGTGCACATGCATGCACCCTACACCCTACACCCTACACCCTGCACCTCATATGTGATTCCGAGGCACCTGCATGGCCAATAAAGGGTGAGCATGCTTAAGTGGCGGATGTGTGGTGCACATCAACGCCCTGTGTGTGAGCACAACACACGCTGGGTATTTGGTCAGGAAAGGGCAAACGCTGTTCCTACCAGCACCAAACGCTATTCCTACCGTTTTGACACTGATCACTCGGAATGCTAATGTGCGGGCAGGGTCCACGGTTGATGTGTGGCCAGGAAGGATGGACCAAATGCAACGAGCATTATGCAATGCTCCCGCGCACGTATTTTATAGGGCCTTTACTTTATTCCGCATCGCCAAAGTTTATATAGAAGGGAGTCGGGAATCCAAACTGTAAAACCCAAAGCAAATACAAGGCTGCTGTACCTTTTGCAGGTCTTCACAAGCCAACCAAGACCTATACCACCCTATACCAAACCCGAAAGCCCCAACCCAAACCCTTCATAAAAACCCCCACAAGGCTGCTGTACCCCTGCAGGGCCTCACTAGTTGATCAAATACCGGTTGGGCAGAGGGCGGACCTTGAAGCGGAAATGATGACCTTCCGCCAAATGGCCGCACTTGTGCAGAATATGGGGGAGTGGCTTCAGATCCAGCTGCTGGCGCTGTTTGCGTACGCAATGGGCGAGAAGAGCGGCTTTCACAATGCTGTGAGCAATTCCCATGACGACGCGGGTGCTGCCCTGGCTGCGCTGATTCAGATGTGGGAGGCGGGGCAGGTGGACAGGGAGGAGGTGGAGGTGGGTGGTGTCGTGTGGTCATGGGGTAGCGGAGGAGGTAGGCAGGGTAAAGATGGGGGAAAGTGGTGTCAGGAGAAGGGGGTGAATAGAAGTGTGTGGGGGTGGTGGAGGGGGAAATTGCTGCAGGAAGGCCAGTGGTGTCAATGTAGACATGCTGTTTGGGCTAGAGGCATTGCTTGCATTTGCACTTGTTGTGTTGCCAGTATTGTCGACGCGGTGCTGTTGACAATGTTGATTTGTGTGAATGCATCTCAGCTCATTGGCAGATGCAAATTACGGCAATAGCAAGTTTTTCAATCCTGTCCTGCAGACCCTCCCTCCCTTCCCCTGGTGCAGAGATATGTGTTTATGCCCCTTGGCAAGCAATGGCAGGTTGTACCTCTGAACGCCTCCCAGATATCATACCTGGAGTATGACGAGGACCCGACAACATGGCAGCTGATCAGCCAGTTCGCCATCACCATCCAGTCTTCGTTCCACTGCCACGTGTCAGGCCATGACTGCGCCACCAGCTGCCTCTTCAGGCACTCACCCAGGCCATGCCTCCAGGTGAGTGGCGGGGGTGCACTGTTGATCCCCAAACACTTCATGCAGGCGCCCAGGCCTAACCCAGGCCATGCCCCAATGTGGGTAAAACTCCCCCTGGCACCCTTGCATATGGCTCACAAACTCTGTGCAGGTGTTGCTGAACACATCTGCTGCCCTCCTTTTGATACCTTGTTCTCAGTACAAGGATTGTGGTGATAACCTTGCGCATTCTCACCTGCGGTGAAGCTTAGGATGAAACCTGTCCAGGTTCATATGAGCGCACAAAGTTTTGAATAAGGAGAGCAAAAATGCTGCGTAAGTGCTGCCCACCCAACGCAGGCCCAGGTCCTCCCCTTTGCGCGCATGCTGTACCGCAGCGGCACGTACCCCGCACTGGCCAGGCTGCTGGGCATGCCCTCTCGGGCAGACCACCCTAACGAGGAGGTGGCAGCGTGCCTGGCGCGCATGATGGAGGTGGCGCGTGAGTGCCAGCTGGCAGCTAGGCTGTACCACAACACGGATGTGGTGGCGCATGTGTACAGGTGATTTCGGTTGAAAAGGTGGTACTCTTTTCAAGTATCAGAACTGCAGCTTCTTTCTGCAACTGAAGCATAGTGGCCCTCATGGTCCTGGTCATGACTGGTTAGAGTTTATGCTTTAGGGCGCATATGGGTCTAATTGGGCGTGTACACCGCAGCAAAAATCCGCAATTCACACGATCAGGAGGTCAACAGGAGCATTAACAGTGCCTAGGTAATGGCCGTGGCTTTGAACCTCACAGTGGAAGCAGTGCGCGTGTTTGTTGCAGCTTAATCCATGCATGTGTCCGTGTGCTTTGTCCCAGTGCTTTTCTAAGCTGCCTCATTCACCGCTGCACACGAAATGTAATCACAGCCACATAGCTCTGAGTCCTGGGTGTACTCCGGTGAAGTCCCCAACACAGCATACACTTCACCCTGCATACACCTTAAACACCTTGCATATCTTTCACGCATAGTCTCACCCGTTCCCCACACACGCGGTGATTCCAGCCTACTCCCCCCCTCGTATGCAGGCACCTCCTGTTGAACCCCACCAAGTGGAGCTACGAGAGGGCTGCCCTTTGGACCAGCATAGAGAGGATGTGCCGCACCGTGATGGTGACAGGTGCGGTGTGTGTATTGAGGGGACACGCGGAATGGTAGTGGGGGCGGGGGAGGGTGCGGTGGTGACAGATGGGTAATGATCAGTGGCCTGGAGGATGAGAGATGGTCACGTGGTGGCCGGTAGTGGCGGGGCTAGAGTGTTATCACATAACTTTCTGACCCCTCCATACCCACTGCAGTTACTATTCACACAGACCCAGTTGGTCACCCCACCTGCACTCTAAGGCAGGGTTTCCCTTTCCCCCGCAGGCAAGCACCGCTCCTCCCGAGCCTCTGAGTGGCGCCTGCGCACGCTGGTGGATGACAGCCTGGAACCAGGGGAGGTCAGGCTGGACAGGGCACAGGGGGTGATGCGGGTGGGGGGCGATTTGGAGCCAATGGTGGGTGTTATGGGGCTTCCCTCGAAGCATCTTGTGAACTCGTTCTGTTGACCAAAATTGAGTCAGGCTTGCTGGGTTGTATCCTGTCCCCAGTATCCCATCGTATTTGTTCCCACAGGCACATGTCATGCACTGCTTGCTCCCCCGTCTCGCTCACAAGGCCAAGGGGGTGGTCATGAGGACCCATTTAGGGGGTTCCATACCAGCCAGGCAAGAGCATCTGCAGTTAGATGGCCTATCACAACTGAAAGCAGGCAGCATTATTACACCGGCTGAAGCTAGCATTGTGTGCGTGGGCTATGACTCCGCCCCTCCTGAGCTGCTCTCCCTGGTGCTCAAGCTTGAGGAGATGGCTGCAAGGGAAGTGGTGGCCAGCAAGGGGAAGGTGTGCGCTTTAGCTAGGTTGAGCTGGGGTGGTTTATATAATTTATATAATATAACGTTTGCTGAGAACTCAAGTTCAGGTCGAGTCAGCTGTCGGTTCTTCAAACCCCTTAGCCTGGGTCTGTGCGCACCCTTAGCTGGGGTCCACACAGTTGTTTGGCCAAGTGTCTGTTGTGCACCCATGCAATCTTGGAAAAACAAAGGAGTGCTATAGTTTGAATATAAGGATTCATCCCTATTGCATACTCGCACTGTCACTGAAGGGCAAAAGCAATGGCTGAGAAGGGTTTTGGCGATGCATCTGCGTGATATGTCATGCGCTGTGTGTACCCCTACAAATTGTTCCTCTGCACGTGGCTTCCCGTGAACCCTGTACACTGCACCCTGACCCCTAATCCTCCTCCTTCTCCTTGTGCAGTGAAAGCAGGAGTGGCTCCCATGGTCCCCAACAACCTCAACCAAGAACTCCCAGGATTTGAAACTTCAACCCCGCCTTAAACCCTAAATCGTAACCCCTCTCCTGTCACTTGTGCAGTTGAAGCAGGAGTGGCTGCCCTTGGTCCCCAACAACATGTACTTCCTCCTCTTCCGCCCCCTTGCCGCCGACGACCCCCACACCAACCCAGGGGTGCTATTACACAAGTATTACCCCAGCAAGGAGACAGATATTCCACAGGTGGCGAGTAAAGCAAAGCACGTCAACGATGTGCTCAAAGCCATGCGCTCGGAAGGCTTCCTATCCGCCATGCATGCATGCAGCTTTGTGCCGTCGCTGGTGTGTGTCACCGAACGCTTGGGTGCTATGTCTGACTGGAAGGTGGCGTATGCCTTCACTGATCGCATCGGCGGCCATGGCCCTTCACCAGACGTCAGCCATGCGCCTGCGAGGGGGAGCGGGGTAGGAGGTAAGGGTGCGCGATTGGTCTTGATGTGTATGAAAGATGTTTCGTTTTGTGCATGCACCCTGGACCGTCTTTAAAGGCAACACTGTCTTGTGCACTTTATTATAATAGTAAATGGGGCTTTGTATTCGTGGTTTCCTATTATCCCTGCCATGCTCAGAAAATGGCAAGTGGAACACTGTGTCATGCACCAAAGCTGCCACCTACATAAATTGCTACACGTTTCAGAAGGACCCTACGTGTGCATGGTTAATTTTACGCCAAGCATTGAATGACCAGTAAGCCATTGGCCTGTCATAATCGCCACCTTGAAGGTGTGTGCAAGGCAATGAGGACCCACTTGACGATTAAGCTCGCTGACAAGTTTGTAAACTTTGCCGTTCCTGTAGGGAACAATGGGGCCGCACATGGTGATGCCAATTCAGGCTCCAGCAAGTCTGCTGCCAGGGAGTGCCGCATGTGTGGCATGAGGTCCAAGGAGATGACAGAGGGGTGCAAGCTGATGAGCTGCAGCGGGTGCGAGGTGGTGCGCTACTGCGGCAAGCTATGCCAGCATGCGCACTGGAAGGTGCACAAGGGCGAGGCTTGATGCAGGGTCCAGCGAGGCTGCTGACCAACAGGGCGAGGAGGATACAGTGGTCTAGCACTGCAGCACCTGTCAGTGAGTGAGGCCCGTGGGGCATCGCAGTGTACGGTAACCAGAAATTCTTCACGTTTTTTATACAGCACAGGTGTTCTTACAGGCACCGGTGGCCACTCTTCAATTGTTTTCAAGTAATAATGGTAGAAACCCTATAGGGTTCGATCCTGAACCCTACTGGTCAACGAGGACTGGCATGATTATCAGTACCTGGCTGTAATAAATAATGTATCTGGCTGGTACTATTGATAACCATTACGGTATGCATGGTGCCAGCAACCGAGTAGAGGGCCCAGCTCCCCCTGATTGTTCTTTTGTTGTTTGAGGTGACGCCTCAAAAGGTTTCCACTCAGTTGTATCACAAGGTTTGGCTTCAGCTAAAAAGGGTGCACTTTTGTCAAAAGTTTTGAGGAAAAAATGACGAAAACAACTCGAGTTTATTGCCAGTGGTCGGACCAGCCAGCTGCAGCACTATGGGTCTGCCTACAGTACGAGACAGGTTGGTCTCGTGGGGTGGACAGCTGCTCGTCGATAGCTGCAACTGGTCAAGTTTTTAACGCCGATATTGCAAAAACGTTTAGACATGACCCCCCAAAAATAATTTTTGGTAAATTTTTGGGAGTGATCAAACTCGATATCGTAACGGTCGGACGACTTGTAACGACTTGTAACGATTTCCGATCGACCTTTGACCACGTTTGACGAACTTGAATCAGCCATAGACGACCGTTACGAAACATCTGATCAGTTTTCGATCAGTTTAAAACTATTGAAGAAAGTATTTTGAGGGGGTCATGTCTACGTTGAACGTTTTTGCAATAGCTTGGGCAGCAGGGTACTTCGTTCGCGGCCATATGCATGCATGCATAACTCTCGAGAGGCCAGGTGTCACTGTGTCGAGTAAACCATCCAGGTGTACTTGCGTGCTTTGAATCGGGGTGGCTTTAAACTATCAGCGTGCTGTGAGTGCACGCGCATATGTTTGCTGGAGGCACACCAGTGTCGTTGTGGTGGTGGCCTCGGCAACCGTGAACCATACCTGAACAGGCCAGACCACGCGGCTTCGTGCACCACCCCCATAGCAGTCAGCTCTTCTTCAACTGTTGGCCCCGGGGCTGCCAGGCTCGTGCCCCCAGCGGCTGAACGCAAGTGATAACCCCAACCTATAGGAGCCACACCTAGGGTACCACCCGGAGAACCTGGTACCCACCATGCAGCATAGACCGCCCAGCGGTGGTGCCTCCACCAGCGGTACTGCCAACTCCACTGCCACAGCCTCTGTCACCACCACAAGTACCCACGCCACCGCGCCTACCCCCACCTCCATCACCGCCGCACCTACCACTGCCACCAGCACCACCGCCGCACCTACCATGGCCACCACCACCACCGCCGCCAGTCACGTCCAACCCACAAGTGCTCTCAAGGATTGCCCCTCTTCCAGCTGCACTAGTGGGGCTGACCTTGGCCTGTGCGTGACACTCCCTGCACCACCAGCAAGACAAAACAGCCAGCTGGGCATGCCCGACACCCAAGACCCAAGCACTCAAGACCCTAGCACTCAGACCCTAGTATCCAAGACGCTCATATCCAAGACCCTAGTACTGCTGCCTGCAGTGCAGACCCTTCCCGAGTCCCTAGTACTCAAGACCCTAGTATCCAAGACCCTAGTACTGAAGGCCCTAGTACCCAAGACCCTAGCACTGGAGCAACTCCCAGCCAGGGCCAGGCCCTCTTTGAGCAGGATGGGCTTGACACGGCAAGGGTATGCATCTTGCTGCCGCAGCTGACGGTCATAGACCAGTGGAGGGCACCTAAGCCGGAGGAGGCCCCCGAGGCGCTGTGCGCGCCAGAGCCAAGCTGGAAGGTGAGGGAGGTGGCTAAACCCTGGTTAGGGTTTTGGGTGGGGGTGGTAGTTGCAGCGGCCACAACCTGGTTGTAAGGGAGGCGGTGGCACAGGCGTGTAATGCAAGCAAAATAAATAAGCACTTATCCCGCAAATTCTTCATCTATCTTCACATGACATGACCTCGGCCACCTGTAATGTGGTACAGCAGCCCTGGAACCTCTTTGGCTTATCCCCCAATTTTCTGCCCTCCCCTTGCAGCCCACTCCACCCGGTGATGTGCTCCCCTTGGTGACGCACGTGGTGAAGCAAGTGTCGCTGATACTGGAGGAGGTTGACGAGGCAAAGCACTCCCGCGCCCAGGTTCTCCTGACACACCACTTGTTCAGAAAGGTGAGTGAAAAATGAAACCTGAAACATGTATATCAAAGGAAAATACAATCATTATTGTATTAGTTAAAGAGTTGAAAAATACAGAGCTCAGCAGAGGCACATCCTGTGGAACCACACACACACCTATACGCAGCACGCCACCGCCTAAGCACCCACCCACTGCTGCAGGAAGAGGATGGGCGGCAGCTGCTGTGGGTGGTGGTACACCCTGAACCCTGCCCCAAAACCCTAGTAAACCCTAAAATAACCACCCACCCACCTACAGGACGAGGAGGGGCGCCAGCTGCGGCGGGTGGTCGCCGGCAAGCTTGCAGCAGGTGACATGGATTGTCTCAAAACCCTCGAGTCATGTATGTCTGTGCTGACACCGGCGCACTACATGGCAATGTCCAGTGGGGAGATGGCTTGTGCGCTGATGTGGCGGATGGTGGAGCATGGCAAGGGGGCGCAAATGGAAGGGGAGGAACCCAGGGGGCTAGCATCAGTGACGGTGCGAGGGGGGTCCATGTGTGGGGGAATGGTGGTGTTGGGTGGGAGGGGAGGGGAGGGAGGCAGTAAGCGTTTCCAGCTTGCAGCGATGCAATGCAGATCCAATACCCTTGACTTGCCTTGCTGTGTGCATGTAATGACCCTGTTGGTTATCAGTGTATCATGATCCTCAATGTTGTAGCATACCCTCATGAATCCTCTCGTTCCGTACTACATAGTCTGCGGCTGTTTGCCTGTGTGTGGCATTAACATGTGCAACCTGTCATCGAGGACATTCCTGGCCTGGAAAAACCCTATGTAGGGTCACTATACAGCCCGCCATGGACCCTGTTTGCACACCGCAGCCTGACCTCGCCTGCCCACATGTGCAGGTTTCTGCGCAGAAGCCATCCGCTTCTTCTCGTTATTCTCGCACTCCCCCCTTGCCACGCGCGCCCTGTGGCACACCGGCTGCCTGCGCCTCTTCACACACCTGTTCATGGACATGACCGGCGACGTGCCTCTAGAGCACCCGCAAGTGGAGGGAGGGGCGCGGCAGACCCCCACCGCCAGCCTCTTGGACGTCTCCCGGGTGCTGGTGGCGTGCACATCGATAGGTGGGTGTCAAGCTAGCTGTATGCAAAGGCCGCCACCCTGTCCCTACTGAAGTTACCCCTTTGTGAAAGAGCTACTCGGGGATACACTGCACTACATGGACACACACCAACGTTGCTGAGTACACAGGCTGTGGGGCGTGCTGTTTAGGGTTTAGGGTGTAGGGTTTAGGGTTGCTAAGTGTGTGGGGCATGCTGCACGGCTGTTCCCTGTGTGCATGCTGGCCTATGTGTCCTGCACGCTGTTTCGCCTGCACGTGCATGCTGCTCTGTGTGTGCCTGCACCTAGGGCCTCCACCGCTTCTGCCTACCTTCCCGCATCACCCACCTCCACCACCCCCCTGCTCTTAGCTTCTCCCCGCGACAGCGTTTCTTGGGATGCGGAGGAGCTGCGGTGCAGTGAGGAGGCCCTGATGGCCGCAGCCGCCGAGTGGAGGGAGGAAGTGCAGGGGGAGCATATCAAGATGGTGGCGAGGTGGGGAGGGAACCTGACCTGGTCTGCTTACATCACCTGGGGTCACCGGGTTGAGAATAATTACCACCTTTTTCCTTTATTTGTGCTGCACCATTAATCATGTTGAGTACATATATTGCCAGGCCAGGATGTCTACACCTAAAATAATGGTATATTTATGTGTGATGTTTGTGACAGAAAAGTGGAAAATGGAAAGGGCTCCTTGGTCACGTGCGCATGTCAGTTGAAAAAGGCACCTTGCCTGGCAGGGGAAGGGTATTCATCCTTCCCCAGTCTGGGAGACCTGCGCTTTGCAACCCCCCTTTGCAATGGCTCACTGGCTTGACTTCCACACCATGTCCATTCCATGCCGTGCCATCAACCATTACACATGTTTCCCCCCTTGGTCCCACGCAGGTGGCGGGGGTAATGGACAATGGCAATTTCATTGACAATTACGATTACAATAACAATCACAGTGACACAAAAATGGCAACGGTCCCTGGTCTCATGCAGGTGGCTCCTTCAGGGGGGGGTGATGGACAGTAACAAATGAACTATAATTACAATTACATTCACAATTACATTCACAATTACATTCACAATTACAATCAAATGGCAACGGTCCCTGGTCCCATGCAGGTGGCTCCTTCAGGAGGGGGTGATTGACCGCTGCGCGCACCGACTGGTGGAAGACGCGGTCATCGGCACTAGCCAGCTCACCCTCTACATCAAGCTGGTCACAAACCTCATCATATTATTGCCAGGGGAGGCCCGTGTGTTTCTAGCAAGCCACCCACGCCTAGTCCCTAGCCTCTTGCAAATGGACAACCCCCCCTGCAACCACTTGAAAGCCTCCCTCAATCTGGCCATGCACGCGGTGGATGGGGAGGCTGCGGGCGGCTGGCAAATGTTGTATGATCTGGAGATGATTAAGAGCGCAATACATGTGAGGCGTGAAAGCGGTGGTATAGGGTGTTGCGTCTTAGGTGATCGTAGTGTTGGGATGCGTTCTTGGCATGCATTGTATGAATGCTGCCAGGTTGTAAGAGAGCGCCTTATTGGATGCCTTCTAGGGGTGAAAGCACACTATTTCTACAAGTAGCCGTATTCTTATAATCACTCCTGACCCCCTGTGCAGCTGCGGAGGTTCCTAGCTAACACCCCGCAAACAGCCACCCACGCATACACCACCCAGGAGGGGAGGCTCACTTTGAGGCACCAGGCGGAGCTGGTGGCAGCAATCGCAGCAAGCTGTGACCGCATCGAGCACAGGCATGCACCTTACACCCTACACCCTACACCCTACGCCTTACCGTATCATACTTGTCAGTCCGTTGTATGCAGTCTGACCCTGCACCTTACCCTGTACCATATGACCTTTTTCCTTGACCATAGATTCTTATTTTTATCAGACAGTTTGCTAGGTGCATTCTCACCCTACACCTTTCCCTGTACATACAGCTTCCTTCCCTCCCGGACCCCTACGCAGCGTAATTTCTAGGCGTGTGCCCACTTTTTTGAATCCTTGCCCACATGCTGCTGTACCCTATGCAGGGTCTCACAAGTGGGCGGGGCCCTGCCTGACGAGGATCCCACCAAGTGCGCACGTGATGAGGAGGTGGTAACCTTCCGCACAGTATCCGTCAGCTGGCTTCTTATATTTGCCCATTGGCTTTACCAGTAGCTGGTGGGGCTGCTCAGCTGGGGCCAGCAGTCCCCTGTGTTCAACACTATGGGCGTGTCTGATGGCGGTACCGGAGCCGTGCTGGCTGCACTTATCCAGATGTGGGAGGCGGAGCAGGTGGACAGGGTGTGGATGGAGGTGAGTGTTGCTGGTGGGAGGGGGGTTGCGTAAGGTTGCAATAGATGGTCAGGATGGGGGGCAATATGAGGGCCTTAATGTGGCTTTGTACCAGACCCTAGTCTACGACCCTGTGGGGTGGGTGCGGGCAGACTTGTGAAGGTTGGTGTTTTGCAAATGTAATTAGCGATTACCAAGGCTTAGAGGTTCATGTGGTCAGTCATGTACAAGATCAACATCATGGCATGCAATCAGTGGAAATCACTCATCCTGCTGGACTCTGAAAGGACCACACATGCATCCAACCAGGGGTGTTAATATGTAAACCAGGAACCTATATAAGCCAGGAACCTGGCTTACATACTAACACCCCTGATCCAACTCTTGACCATGAGTAGGCCAGAACTATACATTGACCAAATCCACTTTACTACCAATTGTGTTGGCGTTATTTGTCTTTGCTTTATTATTCTTTGTTCACTGGTATTCAGTGGACAGCTTTTCCACATTGAAGGTAGAAGCCAAGTAACCCCAGTGCTTCATCCCGATGAGGCCTGACAGACCCCCCTGTTCTCATCAACCTCCCCCCCCTGCTGCAGAAAAGGGTGTTCCCAACCCTTGCCAATGAGTGGGAGGCCATGCGCCTAGGCCCCGGTGGCCCTGATCCTACCCGCCTGGAGCCAGGCCCTGAGCCTCAGTATGGTCCGCACACATGGCAGCTGATCAACGAAGTGGCCGCCACCGTCCAGTCTTCCTTCCACTGCCACGTGGCAGGCCATGACTGCGCCACCAGCTGCCTGTTTAAGCACTCACCCAGGCCCTGCCTCAAGGTGGGTGGCCAAAATATGCGCACTCTTTGAAAATCAAAACACTCGAGGCAGTCACCCAGGCCATGCTGAAGGCCGGGGTGAACCCATGAACCTTTGACCCTATAACTCACACTCCCCTGCAGCCCTTGCACGCCTTGTAAGTGAACTTACTCGTAAACAGGTAGGTGCGGTTCAGCAATACAGCCACGCTTGCACAGCATGCACCCACCCCCCTCCAGGGAAGAGCCCCTTAGCTAGATGGTTCAATATCTAATTGGGTGAATTGTCAAAATCTTTTGCGGCTAGGACAAAGCGGGCTGGGCAAGGCAAATAGGGCACACTGGCAATGTATCACTGGCAACCATGTACCCAAGTGTTCCATCCCCGGCAGTGACGTGAACCTAACCGAGGGCATCTTATAATCCTTTACTGGTGTGACTGAGCCCATGCCACCTTCCCTTCCCCACAGACCCAGGCCCTCCCCTCCGCGCATGCTGTACCGCAACGGTATGTACCCCGCACTCGCCAGGCTGCTAGATGTGCCACACCCCCAGGGCCAGGTGGCACTGTGCCTGGCGCGCATGATGCAGGTGGCGTGTGAGTGCCAGCTGGCAGCCAGGCTGTACCACGATACAGAGGTGGTGGCGCAGGTGTACAGGTGTGGCTGTTATATATGATATTTATGCCCGCCCCCTCCCCTTTGTGTGCATGCTGTACCGCAGCGGCATGTACCTTGCACTGAATGTGCGAGGCATACCCATACATACTTATATGTCTCCATACCTGTGGAATGCACATTCTGAGGTATCCATACCATACAGCGGTTCCATGTTCACCTCTCACTTACAAACAGGCATATCCTGTTGAACCCTCTTTGGTGGACTTTGGAGACAGCAGTGCTGTGGGGGGCAATGGAGGGGCTGTGCCGGAGCGTGGTTGTGACAGGTGCGCAGTGTATGATGGGAGGGCAGGTGGTGGTGGTGGGAGGTGATGTGAAGGAAGGGTACATACCCGGGCAGGGGGCAGCAATACTGCTGCAATGTCTGTTGGGGACAGGGAATCACTGTCTGCCATACCATATTGCAGCAAATATCATTGCCTCCCCTTCCTTCTACCCATACCCCACCAGCCATCATGCGCACACATTCAATTGCCTTCCCCCTGCACCCAAAGCTAGGGTTTCCATTCCAATGCAGGCAAGCACCGCACCTCTCGGGCCTCCAGGTGGCGCCTGCGCACACTGATGGATGACAGCCTGGGACCAGGGGACGTCCGGTTGGACAGGGCACAGGGGGTGATGCGGGTGGGGGGGGACCTGGAGCCAATGGTGCGGGTGATTGGGTGGGATTGGGTGGCGTGGGGTGGGGTGGGGCTCAATCCCGACCTATTGCTGATCCATTGCCTGGGTGATGAACACGATGTACGGTAGTCTTCCTTGAGGCGCATTGTGGTGCATTGCGGCTGAATGGACATGATCACCTACATTGGTCTGGACTTGATTAAGCTAGGATCTGTCGTCCCTCCCTGAATGCTTGTGGGTGGCTGCTGCTCTGAGTTCGCTGTCCGCAATTTGGTCATTCCAGCTATATAAATCAAACCCTAACCGCAGTCCCTGAATCCCTTGATAAGTGGTCCTTTTGGTGTCACTTAGTGGTGTCACTGCGCTTTTGGTGCAGACATGTCGGATTCGCGCATAGTGTCAGTCAGGGACCACATGTGTCTTCAACCATGAATCTTCTCAAGCAGTCAGATACCAGCCGCGAGTTGTACCCTAACCCAGGCCCCTAAAGCAGTCCCTCTGCCACAGGCCCACGTCATGCACTCCTTGCTGCCGCGCCTGGCTCACAAGGCCGAGGGGGTGGTGTGCATGAGCGAGACAGGGGAGGCCACACCGGCGACGCCCGCGCAGCTGAAGTCCAAGGGCATGTCAAAAGTACAGGCAGGCACCATCATCACGCTGCCAGTTGCCAAAGACCCTCGTCATAATGACTTGTCGGATTCGGACCATCAATTTGTGTGCGTGGGCTACGACTCTGCCCCTCCTGAATTGCTCCCCCTGGTGCTCAAGCTGGAGGAGATGGCTGCCAGGGGGGTGATGGGCAACAAGGGGAAGGTGGGTGCACCAACCGAAACCCTTAGCTAGGGTGAGGCAGTTGCGGGTGTGTGCATGAAGGCACATGCTGTGGCACATGCTGTCACTATGGCTGACAAAGGAGGGGTTGGGCACGCCAGCCCAAACCCTTAGCTAGGACCGACAGTGCCTGCGGTGCACCCATGCACTCTCACTGGATGGCAGCAGCAGTGGTCGCATGAATACAGCTTGTGGATAAGGGAGATCATGATCATAAGGGATAAGGGGGAGATCATGGTCCTCCCTGAAAAGCAGTGCAGCGGTGGTTTAGGGTTTAGGATTTTGGTTTGAGGCGTGCCATCACCTGTATGAGGTGAGGTGGCAATGACGTGGGGTGTACTCTGTTTGCTCTATCAAGCCTATACCCCAGACCCTACCCCTCACCCCCTCTCTTTTGCAGTTGAAGCAGGAGTGGCTCCCCATGGTCCCGGACGACGTGCACTTTCTCCTCTTCCACCCCCTCGATGACGACGACCCACTCACCAACCCAGGGGTGCTGCTACACAAGTACCACGACAGGAACGACCCCGACCAGCCGCTCCAGTATAGTTTTGTCAACGACAAGCTCAAAGCCATGCGCTCGCCCGAGTTCTTCAAGCGCATGCATGCATGCAGCTGTGTGCCCTCGCTGGTGTGTGTGACCGAAGGCAAGGGCGTGGTGTATGCATTCAGCGATCCCATCGGTGGGCATGGCCCCTCACCATATGTCAGCCATGCGCTTGCTGGGGGGAGCGGCCAGCAAGGTGAGGGTTGGTCAAGGTGTTGCATGTGGTGCCCCTGGTGGTATGTATGCACAATTCGAAGGAAGTTGTGAGAGCACATTGTGACTGGTGCCCACCATCCTTTCCATGCTACATGGCTTTGCAAAAGTGGCCTTGACGCAACAGTGGCCTGCAAGTTGATGCTGGCGCTTGAGGTGAGTGCATCATTGTTTTGAGGACCAGCCATACCTTTTGCGTTGTCAAGACTGTGCATGTCACATGCTGCATGTGACATGTTCAATGATACCTTACTTAAACCGACCATTTGGCCATTCAGCATACACAGAAGATATTGGTGCTGTCATCGCCAATACTTTGAGGCATGTCAGTGTAAGTTTACTTTGAGGCATGTCAGTGTAAGTTTAGTAAATCACAAAGGTGGCTTTTTTTGCCAGCAGGGGAGCATGGGGATGCAGGACATGCAGGACAACCCACCCAAGAGGGGGCCGCCTCTGGCGATGCAGATCTAGGTACCATCAAGTCTGCTGCCAGGGACTGCCGCATGTGTGGCATGAGGCCCAAGGAGATGCCAGAGGGGTGCAAGCTGATGAGCTGCAGTGGGTGCGGAGGGGTGCGCTACTGCGGCAAACCGTGCCAGCAAGCGCACTGGAAGGCGCACAAAGCGGAGTGTGCAGCTCTGCGTAAGAGGGCAAAGCTCAGTGCAGGGTCTAGTGGGGCTGCTGCACCACAGGCGGGGGGAGAGGCAGCTGACTAGCACTGCTATGGATCCCTTAGATTCTTCTTTCTGAAGAATTATCTGACGCCACACTGGCCCCCGCGGGCTTGTTCATAGTGCCGTGTTGGTACTGTAGAGACCAGTTCAGAGGGCAGTGACCGATAAGTCCAAGTTGATGCGCGACATATAGCCTATTGGACTTTTATTTGAATTTCTCCCACAGTGATTGCCTTGCAACTTAGTACCGTCGTGGATAACATTGTGGCAGTTTATTGCCAACTGATTTCAATTCCTTCATTTTCAATTTCACACTGCTGTTACACAGTACCTAATGTACCTAATGTACAAAAGCCTAAAGGCAATGACATCCATTTCCAAATTTGACCTCGAAATGTAAAAGGTATGTTGTACACAATCACGCAGTGTATTGAAGGAGATGGTGTAGAAAATAACTCATATTACACTGCATGTGGTAGGCAATAAATTTGACGGAGACATGATTTTTGCTCACTGTGGGTTTCTCGATATTGCAACAAATTGACGTGTGGGTTTCTTCCTGTAAACTTCCCATGTGACAAAAGTAAAAAAGCTGGTTGAACCAACCTGAGGTCCCTCTCATCTGTTAAAGTACACTTTGTTGTTGACCTTGAGTTGATCGCCATATCTTGGACGTTACAATACCACCCGGATAATGGCGCATTGTGCAGCTTTAATCTACAAGAGCCCCCATTGTTCTTCAAGGTGCCCATGCGCTTGGCCACATCATGGTAAGCCCGCCCCAAGCATGTGCATCGCCTGCCACAGCACCAACAAGCGACAGTCAACGATTTCCAATGGTCCATTGCAATTGGAAGGGGCGGATGGAAACATAGCGCTAATCTCAGAGTTATCAAGATGACCCCCACATTTGAAGCACGTCACTACGATTAATCACCTATAATGATAAGCGTCTGGGAATGGTATCATCACTCCATAAATTCATCAGCTAAAGGTGCTGCTGTATCCTTACCTGGAACACTGCCCAGGACAGCTCTTTGGGGTCCAGCTCCACGTTGGCCTGGTACCACAGCCATCGCTGGCACTGGCCATCCAGGTGGGGGGAGGAAGGGGGGCAGGTGTGGTTGGTGAGGATGTGCGCCCTATGGGGGGGGCAAGAGACGGGATTGACCTCAAAATGCGTGCCATGCTCTTTGAACTGGAGCTGGGGTGTGCTGCCGCATGGCAGCGGGGGGGATGGCAGTGGCTGTGGGTGGGGTTAAGAGGATGGGTGGCAACAGTGCGCTGTCTCATCACAATTGGAGTTAATGACTTATGGGTGATGCCACATGGTTTCTAGCAGATAACATACACCACAGCCACCCTTGCACCGCACACCCACCGCTCAGCATCCGTCAATTTTGCCCCCTCAATCTCCCACACCACCTTGCCTGGCAGCACAAGGGCCTGGTGCGCCAGGCTGACGTAGCGGATGCGCATGTGCGCCAAATCCGACACATGGCGGATGCTCCACGATGCCCTCTCAGGCCACGCGGTGCCGATGATGTCGATGTAGACGGCGCCCAGGGGGAGAAATATGGTGTTGGCTGCAAAGGGGGGGAAGGGGTGGCAATGGTGTGTGCTTTTATGGGGTTGCATCATCATCCTGTTCTTTTGGGCGCTGAGGGAGCGGTTAGGGTGAGGATATGTGATTGTTGGCTGCAAAGAAGGGGAGATATACTGCCCTATTTCCACAGAGAATGGGAAGGAGGAGCTTGAGTGCTGCAGGCCATGGAACGACAAACCCTTACCTAGGGCTGAGCCATGCATCTGCAGCAGCACGCTTGCCCCTGCGTATGCCTGCGCCTGCTGCCTCCATGCCATGTCATTGTCCATAGACAGCACCTCCGCAGTCATGAAGGGGTAGCGATTCCGAAGGGGCTCAAGGAGCTGTGGGGAAGAAGTGCAATGTTTGAGGTGGTACGGTGGGAAATGGTATGGAGTGTGTGGGGTTGAATGCTCTGTCGTAGACTTTGCAAGGTCAAGTGTGGACCCTTTTTTAATGGGGTTTGTGTGCAATTATCTTAATTGGCTAGGCTTGCAATGGAGTCTTATTGTCACATGAGTATTGTGCCGATTGGCAGTGGGCCCCAAAGGTGTTTGGGCATATACCCCACAACAGGATTTGCATCAGGTGACATGACTTGGCAAAGCAGACAGGCAACAAAAATTGCTCCCCACCTTTTCAGGTTGCAGTATGCTGCGCCCCCTGGCTTCAGGCCGGTTGACCATCAGCAGCTTTGGTTTAACCACCGCAGCCTCTGCAAGGGGGTCTAAACCCACGCATGCAAACAGCCTGTCCCGCCAGGCCTTGATGATGCGTGGATCTGGGAAGGGCCCTGCGTTCTGCCTGCAAGCCGCATAGTCTGTCAGTGCTGCTTTCCAGATATTGGTAATGCCCAGCTGCCCAGCCTATAAGTGCTTTGACATCACATGCAACTGCCAGGACCCAGCAGGACCTTAGATTGCGCAAGATCACCACATGGGAGTGACATTCCTAGGATTTGCAAGCTGTCTAATAATCTGTGTTGCTGGGATGTAAGCAATTCAGGTAATTAAGGGTTAGTCTAATTCTCACCATATTCTGCAAAAGAAGTATGATCGGCAGCGCTGGCCCAGGCCCGCACCAGCTAGACGCATCAGCACCGGCCTGTCCTACACACGCATAACCACAGATCTGGATCACCACAAACGTAGCATGGCGCACAGGAGGGTTTGGCGACACCTTGGCATGCTGTTTTGTAGCCTCTCGCACCGCATGCTGCCCTGTCAGCGTGATCCCTACGGTATGAGCAGTGCATTGCCAAGTTGCATGACCAGGGTGCGGCTCAGGATATTAGCATGCTACCATTTTGGATGCACCAGCCTCAACTGCTCTTGGTTCTGGACCAATCTCTACACCATTCCATTGCCGCCCATGATTTCATTAAGAATCGTATATAAAAAAATGCCCTGACCAACCCTAATCCTTCAACAGCACTTGCCTGCAGCGCTGGGTCTGTCAGTGTCTGGTAGGGGGGCGGTGCGAGGCATGCCAGCGCGTCATTGATTGCAGGGGGCCATGCAAGCTGTGACGGGTTGTTCATGAAGAAAATGCGCAGGGAGGAATCATCCTGCGAGCCATGCCAGACAGCCAAGCCTTGAAACGTGCATACAAGATTCAAAAAATTCACAAATATTCCATGGTTCCAATCCCGACATAGCAAAAGATTATCCGCCAATTCATACCAATGATGCAATTCCCCCAGGTTTCAGCCATTGCTTGCTGCCACATCGCAACAACTCAATCCTGCAGCTCCCAAGAGCCCTAAGTTAGGGTCTCACCTTTGCGTTGTGGTCGCAGCTGCCCATCAGCGAGCACAGCAGGATGTGCATGTTGGCCAGGTGCTCACCCAACACATGCCCATAGTTGGGTGCATGTGACATGGACCACAGGATGGCCTTCTCTTCCACCCTCAGCTCCACGTGGGATGGGTCAAAGGGGAGCGCGTGGGGGGTGACGGGCTCAAGGGGGAGGTGGATGTCGGTGAAAGGGGGGGTGTTGTCGTAGTGCATCTTGGGGCGTGGCAGCGGCTGGCTTGTGTCTGTAGAATAGCACCGAGTGCAGGGTTTTTAAATGCACTCACAAAGCAGTGATAGCATGCCCATTCAGCAAAGTTTGTTCTTGCCAAAGTGTAGCTCAGCTTGCTATCAGTTCCAAAACAAACATCGCAATCGACTGTTGAATTCTCCCAACCCCTCGGCCTGCCAATTCATGCTGGTTTTGGTGGTGCAAGGAATCAAAATGCTCACCGTTTGTGACATAGTACACTTTGCCATTCCACAGCACCACGTCTGTGAAGGCGCATGACAGGTAGGGCTTGCCATCGCCCACACACTGCATGCACAGACACACGAGCTGTCATTAGTCATACGCAGTCCAGCAGCGCCCTCAAGATACGTAAACTGCCGTTACGCAACACATTGCCCTCGCAGATGTTTGCGCCATCCAATACTATCAACCTGCACACCAACTGCCAGCATGAACAACCATGGTCATGACCACTGTAGAAACCCTAGTGAAGGGTTTTTGGTGTGCAGGACCAACATGCACCGTATACTATAGTCGTGGGATTGGGTCGTACACCTGTGGATGGCTGCATGTGCCAAGGATCAAGCTGAATTGTGTTGGCACGCACTCTGTGTGTAGACAGTGCCAGGTCAGCCTGTCTGCTCCGCACATCCCCTTGTGGGGAGGGCTGCGAATCCGTGGCGCTGTGCACGGCTGTGGCGGGTTTGTGGTGGGCTGGATGGATGTATGTGCGCGTGTGGTTGGCATGGGCTCCAGCAGCCAGCATGGGGTGTGGGGACCAGGGACCAAGCAAGAGCTGCAAGATTTCACGGGTGAATTAGGGGTCTGTCTGCTGTTCGAGGGTTGATAGGGTCCCTGTGTGTTGGCATCGAAGTGGACATTTGGCAATGGAAAATGGCAGAAGTTATAATATTTATACTGCTGAAAATCCTGGTGAATACCCCGTCCATACCTGCAGAACGCACAACGCCAGTGCCTGCATGGCGAGGGCCAGCGTGTGACGGATTTGTTGCTGCTGACACACTGGCCATCTGTTTGCAGATGTCGCAGTGCACTAAGTCATTTCTCAGTACCTAGTAGAGGGCGCTGGTGGAGGGAACGGTGCAATTCGTGCTCCTTTCATGCGAACACCAATCTTGAATATATATGCATGCATTGTCCCCATGGGTACCCACGAACGCGCCAGTTGCACAAGTGCTGGGCCCTCCAGTGCTGAGCCTACAACCATAGAGGATATCTGCCACTGGTGTCCAAAGTAAAAGCATTATGAACCTGCGACCTGCAAAAGTTGACACCTTTCCCTCCCCGTTTTTCACTGATTCGGAATGTTCTATAAGGGGAGTAATCTGGCACGGGTCCCAAGTGGGCACAGGTTGGAGCTGCTTGCAAACAGTTATGCTCACCGTTTGCTGCACATGCACTCACTTTGCAGTGCAAACTGTCGCTTGTAGCCCTTGCATGCATAACTGCTGAACACGTTTCGCCTTGTGAGGCAATACTGGGACAGCTCCTGAGCAAATTAGCAGTAGGCACTCCACTGTAGCAGCGTCTCAGCACGAGGGACGGGGGAATAGCGTGTGGTAACACATCAGGGCTGTCACGGGATGGTTTAATGGCAAAGTTGAAGTAGTATTGCAGCGTCGTCGGGATGGCAACCGTTGAAATCGCAACGGCCAAGCTGCTGGACTTTAGTCAACCTATGGACGTGCAGCTGCTTGATGCCACGGTGAACGCGTTTTATGGGGCAGGCTCGAACGAAGAGGTGATGCATATGCAGAGAAGAGTGCAATCGAGCGCCCTGTGTTTGCACTATGTTTTCGTGCAGTAGCTGCAGTGGCACGCACAAGCATGCGTTGCAATCGTGGGGGCTGGCTGTTGCCACCCTTGCCTTTGTGGCCACCATATGGGTACCCTTCTGCTCACCCTTGCATAGCTCAACCTCCTGACTGGGCTAGCAAAGGTTGCCCATTGCTTTGTTCCATGTTAAACAACGCACCAACTTGGCTGACACATCCTTCACATCTTGCTCAGAGAATAGCAGCAGAGACCGTGTTGCGAAAACTGCAAGAGCACCCTGAGGCATGGACCAGAGTGGACTCCATCCTAGAGCGCTCGCAGAGTCAACAGGCCAAGTTTCTAGCCCTCCAAGTAAGCACAGCAAGTCTGGAACTGCACTGCAAAGCACACACCTAGCTAGTCCCTGCACTGCACTGCTTACCTTCCTGGCCCATGCCTGGCAGATCCTCGAGAATGTCATCAAATACAGATGGGGGGCGTTGCCTGAAGAGCAACGGCAAGGGATAAAGAACTATATCAGCAACTTGATCATCAAGCTGTCATCAGATGAGGCAACCTTCAGGAAGGAGAAGGTGTTTTTGAACAAGATGAACCTGATCCTGGTGGATGTATTGAAACAAGATTGGCCGCTAAAGTGGCCAACCTTCGTTCCAGACATCGTTGGGGCCTCCAAAACCAGCGAGACGCTCTGCGAGAACAGCATGGTGATTCTCAAGCTGCTCAGCGAAGAGGTGTTTGACTTTTCAAGGGGGGAGCTGACACAGGCCAAAATCAAGGAGCTGAAAAGCTCCTTGAACACAGAGTTCAGGCTCATCCACGAGCTATGCCTCTTCGTCCTCAACGCTTCCCAAAAGCCCGACCTCATCAAGGCGACCCTCACCACGCTCCATGCGTACCTGTCATGGGTTCCTCTGGGGTACATTTTCGAGTCCAACCTGGCGGAAATCCTGCTGCGCTTGTTTCCACAGCCAGCCTACCGCAACATCGCGCTGCAGTGCTTAACAGAGGTAGGTGTCTGTCAAGCATGTGTCCTGGGTTGTGCTGGAGCCTGCGCTGGTTGTGCCTTGTGTGCATTGGTTGTTTGCTGGGACACACTAATGCCCATGTGATCTGTGGCAGGTGGGCTCGTTATCAGTGGGAGCTGAGTACAACGCGCACTTTTCGAACATGTACAAGTTCTTTGTGCACCAGCTCCAACTTGTCCTGCCTGCGGGCACCAACATCCCTGAGGCGTATGACAGAGGGTCTGACGAGGAGCAGGCGTTTGTGCAGAACCTGACCCTCTTCTTGACGGGGTTTCTGAGGGTATGCGCTGGTGCTACTCCCTAGAGCCAGCTGTGTGTGAGTGGCGGTACCGCGCGGGCTGACATTTTGTTATTATTGTAGGCGCACATTGCTTTGCTAGAAGCTGCAGAGGAGACGCAGATGGCCTTGTTGGCGGGGCTGGACTACCTCCTGAATGCCTCCTTTGTCAACGACGACGAGGTGTTGAAGATCTGCCTGGACTACTGGAACTTCTTTGTGCCAGACGTGTACTCCTCGGTGTGCACCATTGAGCCCAACGCGCAGTTCATGTTTGGCTCAGCGGCGCCTGGGTCCAACAGGAAAGCGCTGTACCAAGGGGTGCTGTCCAAGCTGCGGCTGCTCATGATATCCCGCATGGCAAAGCCAGAAGAGGTGGGACACGGGCTGTGGTCAGGAACACGTGCACTGGTTCCATGCGTAGGCTGTCACTAGTGTGTCGCCTTAGCAAGTACAACATATCCAACTCTCGCGGGTTCATACAAGTCGGTGGCGGTGTGGGGCAGCATATGCATGCACAAGGCGAGGGATGGTGCTGCACGGCGGTGGTTGTGGTGGAGGAGCGAAAATGGCAACTATGTGGTCATAGCAACTGACAATGTACCTGCCGACTTGGCTACTGTATGGTCATAGCAGCTGACAATGAACCTGCCGACTTGGCTAGGGACTTGGTGGCGCCGCAGAGGGTTTAGGGTTTAGGGTCATACACAGGCTGAGGTGGAGTGCTGCGCGCAGGTGATTGTGGTGGAGGATGAGAACGGCAACATTGTGCGGGAAACAATGAAGGACACCGACACGCTTGCGCGGTACAAGACCATGCATGAGACCCTGGTGTACCTGAGCCACCTGGACCACGATGACACGGAGCAGCAGATGCTGGACAAGCTGCGGCTTCAGGTTAGTCACTCGCTAGACGCGCTGCCAACGCGCGACAACCACAGGCAGCTCCAGGTTAGTAAGCACCCGGCAGCGCCTGCAGCAAGCTCGTTGCATGTGCGTAGTAGTAGGGTTGGTGCCCATGATACCAGCAGCTGCACTTTGCGTCCACAGGGTGCAGTGCATGCCGCTCCATGCCATGGCATTCGTGGGAGGCATGCATTGCAAGACCATGTGGCACTGTGCCTATATTTCAGCTGTGGCATGGCGTGTGCACTCAACGACACCCCACACCCACCCATGTGCAGGCGTTATTCGCCATGCATGCGCCACATTGTTTTGCATTACCACCTGCATCAACACCGTCTAGGGTCACCAATAACCCTAAACCCACCCTCCTGCAGCTCAATGGCAAGGAGTTTTCATGGGGCTCCCTCAACACGCTGTGCTGGGCCATCGGGTCCATCAGCGGTTCCATGGTTGAGGAACAGGAGAACCGGTTCCTGGTGACGGTCATCCGGGACCTGCTCAACCTGTGCGAGATCACGCGGGGCAAGGACAACAAGGCCGTCATTGCCTCGTGTATCATGTGAGTAGATCACGCTGCCTGCATACCAGTGCAGGGCTGCACAACCCTGGAACCATGCATGTGCACATGCGGGTGATGGCTGGTTGGTGGTGTGACTATGATTGTACCCTATGGGATGGGGTGCACAGCGTTTATATGTCCTAGCCATTGCATTGATGTGGCGCAAGGCAACTTGGAGAATGTGTGTAAAAATGCACTGCATGTGCCGCAAAGTGCCTAAGCTCACGCCGCCCCTCTCCTGCTCAGGTATGTGGTGGGGCAGTACCCGCGCTTCCTGCGGAATCACTGGAAGTTCCTCAAGACCGTGGTGAACAAGCTGTTTGAGTTCATGCACGAGCTGCACCCGGGCGTGCAGGACATGGCCTGCGAAACCTTCCTCAAGATCTGCCACAAATGCAAGCGGAAATTTGTGGTGGTCCAGGTGAGCGGGCATTGCGCATGGTGGTGGCTAGGGTGCGGCTCACGACACGCGCTGGGACATTGCCTGTCGGCAGTTCCGTGGCCACCACAGATGGTTGTTCCATAATAATACCTAATTGTATTATTCTGCTAGAATGCACAGACTCAGTTGCATGCATGCCTGGCCCAGTACTGTGAGTCTGTCCAAGTGGGTACTAGATCTGCAAGTAAAATTCCAATAATGCAAAATCCCAGGGATGTAGTAAAACTGCAAGTAAACTCACTGAGGTGAGATCCATGGCACTGGCGCACCCACCCATGTGACCTGTGCCCCAGGTTGGCGAGGGCGAGCCCTTCATCTGCGAGCTGCTGTCCAGCCTGACCATCATCATCCAGGACCTGGAGACGCACCAGATCCACATGTTCTATGAGGCGGTGGGGCTCATGATAGGGGCGGACAGTGATCCCAAGCGACGGGAGGAGTACCTGGTGCGTTTCTAGGGTTTGTCTAATAATTCAATGATGGCGTCTGCATAAAGTATTGCCCCTCCGCGCCACACCTGCCTGTCTCGTTGAGCAACTGTTTTTATGTTCATTTTCCTGGCCGCAACTGTTGGTTGGTGGAGGAGCAGTTCCTGTCGTGGTGGTGATGGTGTGTGTAAGGGGGGATGAACTGCTGTTTGCATGATGGCCAAGCGGCCACCAGGCGTTCCTGGGATAGCCTAGATGCATGGCCGATATTGTGGGGCATGGGTAAACATGGGAACAGGGATGCATGCATTGGAGGGGGGGGATGCATACATTGGAGGACCAATGGCCCGACTGGGTGCGTGACAGTTACTGTGGGTGCATGGATGGTCATTTGAAACAGGGTGGGCCTGGGGCTAGAACCCTTGTTGTGGTGCATGGGTTGCCAATGAGCGGGAACAGCTGCAGCACAAGGCCTGAACTCTGGGCAGCCAGCATGCAGGCCTTTCGCATGAGTGCTTCAAGTGTGGGTGGGTGAGAGCCAACAAGGGTGATTATATATTGTTCTGCTGGTGCTACATGGGACAGCCTGTGCAGGGGTAGACAGGTGTGCATGCATGGAATGTGTTTATGGCAGCTTGGCTACAGGGGGTGTAGGGCTGCGTTGCTGGAGTCTGAAAGCCTGTGATGAACTCCTTTCCCCCTGGCGCAGCTGCGGCTGATGACCCCGCCCAACTCCACGTGGGCCCAGATCATCACGCAGGCCAAGGCCAACCCCGAGATCCTGAAGCAGACGGAGGTCATCCGCAACGTTCAGAACATCCTGCAGACCAACGTGTCGGTGTGCTCCTCGCTGGGCCACCCCTTCATGAGCCAGATGAGCCTGGTGTACCTGGACATGCTCTCGGTGTACAAGTGAGTAGGGAATTTCAAGTGCACAATCACTAGCATGATTACGAAAAGGGTGGGGCACTTACTGGGGCACCGCTTTTTGCCAGATCCATCAGGATACACCCCTGGTGCATCCATCAAGCTGCGCTGCAACTGTTGACTTGGGGTGATGGTGCATCTAGTTGGTATACCTGAACATGCTCTTTCATGCTCAGTACTCTTGGGGCACGAAGGGACCTTAGGGACCAAGGGACCTTAGGGATAGTGCGTGCCTCGTTTGCCCGCTTACCCTAAACCCTAAACCCACATCCCTCTCCCCCCAGGATGTATTCTGAGCTCATCTCCAGCACCATCGCCAGCGGCGGCCCGCACACGGCCAAGACCAGCGTGGTGAAGCTCATGCGCAGCGTGAAGAAGGTGGCGCTGCGGCTCATCGAGACCTACGTGGACAAGTGCGAGGACGCGGCGCTGATCGCCACGCAGTTTGTGCCGGCGATGATGGACCCGATCCTAGGGGACTACTTCAGGAATGTGCCGGATGCGAGGTGCGGCTGGTGGTGGTGTGGGGCGGTGGGTGGTGCATGTGCATGGTGGTGGGGTGTGGTGGTGTGCAGGGGCATAGGAGGTGCAATGTGCTTGATGCTGCGGGGGCAGGGGTCGATGGGGGAGTGGTGGGTACCTCTTCTCGTGTGTGGTGAGGGGTGGGGGCATGCGGGTTGTGAGTCAGTGGCAGGGCGGTTGCCTTTGAGGACATGGCGGCCCAGGCATGGTGTGCATATGCATACTTGAACGCTGGCACAGCCTGCCCATGCTTCACCTTTGTGATGCACACAGTGTCCACTTGGCACTGGGGGCATGTTCTCCTGCCATGGGATGCCCGGGGGATGCATGCATTGTGGCATTTGGGATGGCATCTGGTACCACCATGGCATGTGCTGGGGGTCGCGCCTCCCACCTGGTGCACCCTGCTGCGCTAGCGTCTGACTTGAGGTGTGTGTCCCCTGGCCAGGGACGCGGAGGTGCTGAGCCTGTTCTCCGCCATCATCAACAAGCTGAAGGAGAAGATGGAGGTGGAGGTGCCGCGCATCTTCGAGGCAACCTTTGAGGTCACGCTGCAGATGATCACCAGGAACTTTGAGGTGCGGCAAGCATACCATGGGCTGGGCAAGTGGGGCAATACTGAGCCTAGGGGCTCATTATGTGCCTGCAGATTGGCTTGCATTGTGCCACAGAGATTTATATGCTCCGCATTGCTTCATGGTGGCATTGTGCCTTGTGGGGCGGTAATTTTGCAGGGCCTGTGAACAATACGTGTGCATGGCATGCGCACTGCATGCTTGTCTCTATAACTATATTACCCCTCCCCTCGCAGGACTACCCCGAGCACCGCCTCCAGTTCTTCAGCCTGCTGCGCGCCATCACCAACCACTGCTTCAAGACGCTGTTCACCATGTCGCCCGCGCAGCTCAAGCTGGTCATCGACTCCATCGTGTGGGCCTTCCGCCACACGGAGCGCAACATCGCGGACACCGGCCTCAACCTGCTGCTGGAGATGCTGCTGTCGTTCCAGAACAGCGACTTTGCCACGCAGTTCTACCAGGCCTACTACCTGCAGCTCATGCAGGAGATCTTTGCGGTCATGACAGGTGGGGGGGGGGGAGGGGCTGGGGGGATTAGGATTAATAATAATGGAAATAAATGGAATAAGTGTAATCTGGTTGATTTTAAGGAACGGAAACTAAAAGAAAAATGTGGTTGTTTATATCATGTGTATGTATGGACGGGGGAAAATCTGGTGTGATTGGCACCCCTGATCATCCACAGTACCGTATGCATACTGCTGCATTGTTCATGGCTGATGGCATACAGTTCTGCAACCCCACCTACACTCTGCAAACACACTAACCCAGCCACCCACTTGCAGACACCTTCCACAAGCCGGGGTTCAAGATGCACGCCAAGATCCTGCACAACCTGTTCTCGGTGGTGTCCACTGACGTCATCAAGGCGCCGCTGTGGGACGTGGCGGCGCGCGGCCCCACCGCCTACCCCTCCAACGCCGCCTTTGTGCTGGAGTACGTCACCAACCTGCTGTCCACATCCTTCCCAAACCTGCGGCCGCAGCAGGTGGCGGCATGCGTGAGCGGCATGGTGGACACCCGCGACTTCTCGGCCTTCAAGCAGCACGCGCGCGACTTCCTGGTGCAGACCAAGCAGTTTGCCAGCCAGGACAATGCGGACTTGTTTGCGGAGGAGGCGGCGCGGGAGCGGGAGGTGCGTGGGGGGTTGGGAGTTGGGGTGGTGAGGGGTTGCGCCTTGGGTGGGGATGCCCTGTCCATAGCGGGCTTGGGGAGGTGTGCAGCACTTGTCACCGAGGGGAGGAGAGGGGGAGAATGAATTTTCAAATGACCTTGCCTGCAGCTGGTGCTGCTGCTGATCCCTGTTTTCTTTTTCAGGCTGAGAAGGAGCGCATGGCCAAGATCCCAGGGATGCTCAACCCCAATGAGGTGCTGCCAGATGAGATGGCGGACACGTAGCCCCCAGGCCTTCAAGCACCCCCCGCCAGTGTCAGCCCTGTCCACTCAACCCACAGCGCTGCACCTGGGCTGTGGGGTGTGCGGCGCCTGTGGGGCTAGTGCTCAATGCTGCACCCAGCGCTTGCTGCCCTGCTGTTGGCAAACGGCCCTGTGCAGGATGGGGATCCCAGGTGGCCCCATGTGACCAGCACGCACTAGAGCCCCCAGCGCCATGCTGTTGTGCTGCTTCTGCGCTGACGCGTTGCCCATAGCGCTTCCTATATGCGAGAGCCCCTCCGATACACCGCGCAGTGTTGCCGGCCCCACGTCCCCTGCCCTCCCTTTTTTCCAGGGTAGCCACCTTGGTTTGGCCGGACTGCGCTGGTGCCTGTTATGCACGCCTGTGCATGGGCAGGTTGTGCATGCAAGCAGTGCGCATCTTGTGGGATTTGGGAGTGCACTGCTTTCTTGTTGGGCTCATGCGCAGGCTTGCGCGCCACGACATGCATTGCTTCAGCTTGATTTCATTGTTTTGCTTCTGCATTTACCTCGATGGGACGAGTTTCTTGCATTCTCGTAGTGGACTGGGCTAAGTCTTGGGAGTGAGGTAGGGGCGAGATGCATCCGGCTTGCTAGCTTACAAGTTTCCACTGTGGCCAGTATGGTTTTTGTACCGTGTCTCATGCGCAGCTTTACCATTGCAAATGTGTGTTGCCGCATCGTGCCTGTCTGGCTGCCTTTTTTACCAGCACATTGGCTCATAGCTTGTTCTACTAATGGGTTTGACCGCACGTGGTGTGAGGGCTGTGAGATTCCGAGTGCAATGCCGAACAATATGCACAGCGCAGGATTAGAAACCTAGAATCATGATGCATGGCTTTGCATAAACACGATACAATTGGTTTGTTGGGTACTACCTACTAGGCACATGTCATGACACTGATAACAGTGACTGTCTGGAAGGTGTAATGGTGTACTTGGGTTTACGATTTGATTTATAATCTATGGTAATACCATACGATGGGGCTTGTCTATTCGACGAATTTGACGTACTACTAGTGTCGTTGCCAATAATGATTATCATGATCATCAATATTCAACTCCAAATTGGATGAGCAGGCTAGTAGCACAGTTCCACAGGCAGTGCCAACGGAATATCCCTGGATGGCCATTGAGATAGGCATTGCCAATGAGCCCAACATACAATGGTTGCATGCTGCAGCAGTGGCTGGCGGTCCTCGCGAGGACCGAGGCCTCGTGGAGCTTAGTACACCCCAGGGTGGGGTCTTTCAAGCTAATAAATGTACATTCTAAATTAGATCGACTCGGAGAGACTCTGAACTTAGCTCGATCTAAATGTTCAACAATTGAAAACTACCTGTGGTGATATTCTGAAAACGCCTCTGGCTTAGTATATATTACATCATTGCCAATTGCCAATGGAGGGAACACTATGACGATTCCAATTAACTCGCGTCCTGAGAGGCCCTGCCCTACATGACAACATAGACCGCAAGTGAATGTGATTGGCGTGCAATCTTCAGCATGGAACCTGACAGGAAGTCAGGCCATTTCACAGAATGGCGTGGAATTTAATTACATACCATGTGCACGATCGGGACATGAGACCCACCCTTGCAATGCATGGAAGGCATGGCAGGGCCCCATGACAATGCAAAGGTGCCAACAAGGTGCTTGGCAGGGGCACGATATGCAGCCCCTTGTCACAGCACCACCTTTCCACACAGCAACACAAGAGCTTACAAGTAATAACAGTAATGATAATAGTAATAATAACATAAAAGGTTTATTTTTCGAACGCAGCAGCACCACCACACCTCTCACCTTCTTCCCTGCTCCCCTCGGCAGGCGCATGGCTGACGTCTGGTGAAGGGCCACGGCCACCTATGCGCTCAGTGAACACATAGGCTATGCTCTCCTTGACACCTTCAACCATACACACCAGGGAGGGAACCATGTTCCATGCATGCATGAGTACGAAAAAATTCTTTTTGCGCACGGCAGCGAGCGTTGCCGACCAGAGCTTCGGAGCTGCCTCCTGGTTGTCGTGGTACTTGTGTAGTAGCACCCCTGGGTAGGCCTGCGGGTTCTGGGGCAGCAAGGGGGCGAAAGAGGAGGAAGCATAAATTGTCGGGGACCATGGGGAGCCACTTTTCAACTGCACATGGGGGAAAAGGGAGGTCAGGATGCAGGGTTTAGGGTTTTTTAGGACCATACGAAGCCACTCTCGCTCTCTTACAAATGAAGGTTGGGGGCCTTAGGGTTTAGAGTACACGGACACATCGCAAAACACCTTGCATCGCTCCCTAGGTGCAAACCCTGCAATAGCCACCACGTTGTGTCCCAATGCCTGGACGCATGACGAGCGCCCGGTACCACATTCCGCCCATGTGAACCCTACGAGGTTTTCTACTTGCGCACGCATCCCTCTCCTTGTCAGTCACATCACTTGCTGTGTGAGTCATATGCGCACGTCACCAGTTGCCAAACCCTAGCTGCATCTATTTCCTAGCTACAAACCCTAGCTCACCCTAAGGGTGTTGGTTGCGCCCACCTTCCCCTTGCTGTCCATCACCCCCCTTGCACCCATCTCCTCCAGTTTAAGCACCAAGGGGAGCATCTCAGGAGGTGCAGAGTCGTAGCCCACGCACAAAGCACCACGATCTCCACCATAGGCCGGAATCGGAAACGCGACACCTGCCTGTGCTGTAGTCAAGCCCAGGATCTGCAGCTCCTTGTCAGTGACCGGTTTGACCTCCCCTCTCAAGGTCATTGTAATAACCCCCTTGGCCTTGTGGGCCAGGCGTGGCAGCAGGCGGTGCATGACGTGGGCCTGTGGGGAAAAGGCAAGATTAGGGGTTACAACCACAGATCAAAAGTACAGACCACACAATAAGTGGATGACACGTCATGAGGACATAGCATGGACTACCGTATTGGACCTTTTATTCAGACAAGCGAGGATCAGCAGCGATGAAGCATTGAAACAGCGCCGGGAAGGATTATTCAGTGATGACTGCCTTGCAGTGAGCTATGCAGTGATAGGCATCAACCTGCCAGTCACCCACCCCTGTGTTTAGGGTTTAAAGTTTAGGGAGCATTGGCCCCAGTTCACTCTCATGGTCACTCCAGGTGATGAGGAATGAAAATACTTCACAGCCTTGGCCCAGAATACCAGATCCGACAACAGGCAAAGCTGCACCACCCTGCAGAATAGCATAGCAAAGATGCATCCCTCCATCCCCCCTTTCCTCAAACCCACCAGCAACACCCACCATTGGCTCCAGGTCGCCCCCCACCCGCGCCACCCCCTGTGCCCTGTCCAGCCTGACTTCCCCTGGTGCCAGGCTGTCATCCACCAGTGTGCGCAGGCGCCATTCGGAGGCTCGGGAGGAGCGGCGCTTGCCTGCGGGGGAGAGGGCAAACCCTAGGTTAGGGTACAGGGCTGAGAGTATCAAGAAAAAACTGTATGTGCAGAGGTGTAATTGGATTGATGCACTGGATGGCTAGTGCTGGCTGGCAAGGTTGGAATAAGTTGATGGTGAGTAGCCAACAGTAGCCCCCTCCCCATTCTACTGCTCTCACCGCTTCCAACCCCACACAGTCAAACTCAACTGCCCCTCCAGATGTTGAACCATGGTGTCCCCTGTCTCCCTCCCCACATGTCACACCACATCCTCCCCCTCCCCCTCCCCACCACCCACCTGTCACCACCACGCTGCGGCACAGCCCCTCCATACTGGTCCACAGAGCGGAAGTCTCGGAAGTCTATCGGGTGGGGTTCGTCAGGAGGTGCCTGTGGTGGTAGTGGAGGCAGTGAATACCTAGCTAAGGGTTTTGGCATGGGGTGGGTGGGTTCTGGATCATAACTTATGGTAGGTGGGCAAGGCCAAGAGTACAAATAGAATTTATTAATTGGGCGTGAGACAAGTCTGTTGAACAACAGTCAAGAACAAAAGCAAACAACCATACACACCAAACAGGCTCAAATTTTGAAATACACCATGCCTGAAGCCTGTGGACACACAACTGGACGGTGCAATCTGTGCAAACAAACCTCGACTACCAAGCAGGGTGTACAGCTAAATTGCATTACCCTAACACGCAATGAGCAGCAGCGATGCCAGCGCCCCTACCCCCACCTGTACACCTGCGCCACCACATCCGTGTCGTGGTACAGCCTGGCTGCCAGCCGGGAGTCACTCACCACCTCCATCATGCGCGCAAGGCACAGAGCCACCTGCCCATGGGGGTAGGGCATGTCCAGCAGCCTGGCCAGTGCGGGGTACATGCCGGTTCGATACAGCATGCGCGCAAAGGGGAGAGCCTGGGTCTGGGAACGGCGAGGTAATTGCTCAGCCACCGAGTGATGTAAGGAAATTAGACGTTAACAAGAACACCTGCTCATGTGGCATCAACATGAGCTGCCGATATGCCTGCAGTTTCTAGGGTTTTCAAGGGAGATGCCTGCAGTCCGTAGGGTTTTTTGAGGAAGGTAACAAGACCCTGCTCATCCACCTCATGTGGCATGGTGAGTGCCTAAAATGTCTAGGGTTCTATAGGGTACCCAAAAGAGCCTCCCCACCCACCTTGAGGCAGGGCCTGGGTGATTGCATGAACAGGCAGTCGCTGGCGCAGTCATGGCCTGGCACGTGGCAGTGGAAGGAAGACTGGATGACGACAGCTAGCTGGCTGATCAGCTGCCAGGCGGTTGGGTCCCCGTTACGGTGTGAAGCTTGCACCAGGAGCCGGGTAAAGTAAGCGTAACGGTTTTCAGGGTCTGCATTAGCAACCCCTGCCTCCTGTCTCCTACCCTTGTTAGGGTTAGGGGGCATGGGGTCAAGGGGCATTGTCTGCCACATCTTGCCAAGGGGCGTGAACAAAAGGACCTGCGACGGGGAGGGGTGGGGGTGGGTGTCCATTGGGAGCTTAAAGGGTCCACGCCCGTATAAAGCATAAGAATATACATAAGTACACATATATAACATCATCTACCATATCGCTGAAAAGCAAGACGTTGAAGCAAGTACTGATGGCCATCATCACGACCACCACCACCACCATGATCACAATCACTGCCACGGCTCACAAATGCTCTCAGCAACAAGCATTACTAACACAGCAACTTCCATGGCATTCACCAGTTGCAATTGCAAGCAGCGCCTTCAGGGCAAACAGATTGACACAGGGATACACACCAGCCTTCCTGCATCGCGCCCTTCCCCCACACTACTCCAGTATGCACCCCTTTCCTCCCTGCACCACCCACCTCCACCCCCTCCCTCTCCACCTGCCCTGCCTCCCACATCTGGATAAGCGCGGCAAGGGCAGCACCCCCGCCGTCATCAGATATGCGCACACGTTCGTACACAATGCCTTCCTGGCCCATGGAGTACTGAATCAACGCCATCACCCTTGCCCGAAGCCACTGGCCAAAAAGCTGCAACCAGTGTTTAGCCAAAACGCGGATGTGTATCTTCTGCGGTCCGATGCTTGCCTGCTCAGGCGGGTCTCCCTCAGCAGCTGATTCGATGGTTTCCCCCTGACCGGGCAGGGCAACCTCAACAGGTGGTTTGACGGGGAGTAGGAGTGCCCTTCCGCCTTGTGACGACCTGGTACATGCAGCAGGGTTCTGTTTAGGGTTTGGGAGTATAATTTAGGGTTCCTGGAGGGTGTATATCTGTTGTACAGCCATTGACATGTTCAGGGTTCCTCTAAGGTGGACGTACACACTCTCATGGTAGACTGTACATAATCTGTTGCATTACACTCATGCTTCCCCACTTTTTTGCTCTGCTACACATATGCTCTGCTACACACCGTAACATTGATGTGCACAACAAAACCTTTGGCCAATCCCGGGACATGCATGCACACGCTGGGCTAGCTATCTGGGCGCCTAGGGGTAGGGTGTGCGCCTGTGCTGTGTGCATCTGCAGCCGGGTAAAAGTAAGCAGTTATACTTTGTGTAGGTTTCAGTGTTTGTGCCTGACCACAGTGGGTTTGCAGCCGGGTAAGGGTAATCAGTCGTAGGTGTAGGGTTCAGGGTAACAAGGTGTAGGGTTTAGGGTGCATGCCTGACTGTGGTGCGCTTACAGCTCGCCGCAATCGCTGCCATTAGCCCCGCCTGGTACCTCAGCGTATCCTTCCCTCCCAGGGTGGTGGTGCCCTTGGCAGCCAATTCGGCATCGATTGCCTCACATCTCTTTGGCTGCAGGGAGGATGTTTGCATACTTTAAAGCCTAGCAAGTCTTTTGCGGCAGATTTTGACTCGGTGGTAATGCAACAAATGTAAACATCACAATAGTTTTAAATGTGCCGTCCTTTCCAACATTAGCCCAGCCAGGGATTCCGAAAGGCCTTTCAAAATCCCTGCAGCAAGTTTCCTACTGACAACCTTGACCTGACACAAATAACACAATGATACGATTGCCGCACAGCTTTTTGGCTGCAGAGATGAGTGTGTGCACCCAATGACCTACAATGCTGCACACCACTACCATGAACGCTTTTTCTCCATGGGCCGCCATTCTTTTAGTACACTCTTAGCCGATTGACTGTTTAGGGTCCAGGGTGTAGGGTTTAGGGTTTTTCTTCATGGCTGCCACTCCTGTACTTCGGCAACTGACTGGCTGTGGCACAGGACTGTACAACACACCCTCTCACCTGCAGCAGGCCCTCATGTACAACACACCCTAAACAGACACCCTAACTTGTGACCCTATACCCTCTCACCTGCATCAGGGCCTCATAGACCTCTTGTAGACCAACCAGCTGCCAGCCTGGCACCACATCCCCATCCACCGCGTGCCTCAGCAGCACAAGGGAGGCTTCATAGGGGCTCTTGAAATCCAACTCCACGTTTTCCATCTCCAGCAGGTCAGCTTCGTAGGTGAAGTCCATGGCGGCCATGGCTTGGATGTTCAGTCGCAGCAGGGCGGGTACTAGGCGCGGGTGGGTGGCCAGAAGTGTGCGGGCCTCGCCAGGCAGTAGGATGATCAGGTTGGTGATCAGCTCAATCCAGGTCATGATAGCGTAGCTAGCGGCATCGCCAGCAGTGATGTGTGCAACCAGGAGGTGTGCGCATCTGTCCATCACCCCCGTCTGGAACAGCCACCTGCATGGGACCAAGGAGCGCAACTCGCAATGTACGTCAAAAAAAGCTTTTTTGAATACATCAGAAGATATTGTGGGGTGAAAATGGTAAAGGATATATGTTCGTATATATTTAGTCCCACCTACCTGGAAGAGCCACTAGGACGGGCCACCTTGCATGGACCCAGGGGCACATCATGTTCTGTAATGATCAGTGCAATATGGCATCTGTTCCAAACGTTTAGAGCTATCCTACACGCATCAACTCCATGCCTGGGAGGTCATGTGCCGACCCACAGGGGAAGAGGAAATTGAATCCTTGCTGCAAAACCCTGCAGACCGTTCCAAACTACCCTCACAAGGTCCAAACGTTTCCTTGCACGCCACAAGAAGGGCCCCATCAAGCCCTTCCACTGGTGTTCCCAAGTGCAGGCAAGATTCCCTTCAAGATTCCCTGATGTAGAATACAAAGTATAATGCATTGCACCGCTTGTGCAACATTGACTGCTAGTGTAAGTGCATTGCTGAAAGGGGTGTAACTACCAAAGTAACAATATGACAGGACGATAATGCAAGCCCAACTAAGAATCAGGTCGCCCTATGTCTCCTCCCCACCTTGCCACCTTCCTGATGTGGTCGTCCTGCAAACCCTCTCTCCATTGCCCGGATGCGGCTATCAGGGCCTCCTCATTGCACCGCAGCTGCACAGATTCCCACGTATAGCTGGTGCGGGGGGAGGCTGGAGGCAAGGGGAGTGGAGGAACGTGAGGCAGGAGGGGGGTAGAGAGGGGACATGCTGTAGATTCAGGTGGAGGAGGGTGAGGGTAAACGTCCACACCCTTACAACGGCACGCTCATGAACCAGATCATGTGCCAAAAAGCAACACAAGCGCACATGCACATGCACATGCAGGATGGCTGACATGCAGGCTTGCTTGCTTTGCACTCACGTATCGCTGTGCATTTCAGGAGCAGCTGGGATACCCCATACAACCAAGGGTGGCATGCAGGGGAGGAGAATCGCGTGTTGCCCCCCTCTTGCGGAGGGGATGCCTGGCTTTGCGCCATGTCGCCCTCCCCTTGCGGAGGGGCTGCCTGGGTTTGGTCCATGTCAAGCCCCCCATGCAGAGAAGGCGTCTGACCCTTCCCCGCAGCGGTGATGTCTAGGAATATGCGAATGAACACGCGCACGCAGCCGTTGTGCCACAGGGCGACCGTGCCTTTGGGGGGAACCTCGGAATTTGAGAAGAAGCGCACGACCTCAAAGCCAAATCCTGCACAGGCATGCAGCCAGGCGCTTTCAGGCTGCGGTGTAAGGTCATGGCGGCTGCAGAAAGCCTGCACAGGGCTTCAAGAGCCAACGAAGGGGGCTGATGTACAGCTTTCGCATGGTAATTCCACACAAGAAAGAATGAATGTGAATTCCAACAGACACACCGCCAGCAGAACCCATGTACATGACACCCCATCATGATTCATCGGTCATGATGTACAGACCGCTGGCCACGTCATGTCACGCCATTGGCACCATGGTAACACGCTCGAGGATCATGATGCAATGTAAATGACGCACAAATACCCCACCAAACAGGTTGAGCTAGCACACCAATGACGACAGCGATGGATGTGCCTAGCGCCACCGCCACAAATTGTGCATGGGCTCGAAGGAACAAAATCCTGCCCCCAAATGTTTGAAAGATCCCACACGCACCTTCATCTGCTTGCGCCCCCTCCCATTTCCTCGGACCCCCATCGCCATGCTCCACCAGCCACTCCACCAGCGCAGCCAGCATATCGCTACCAAACAGCGCCATGTACTCGGCTCCATTCAGGGCAGTCATCAGTTGCTCCAGGCACTTGAGCCATTCGATGTCCCCTGATGCCAAGCATGACAGCCACCACCCGCCGCAGCTGCCGCCCCTCCTCATCCTGTAGACAAAGGTGCAACCAGGCTTTAGGTTTTAAGGTATAGGACCACCAGCCGCCCCTCCTCGTCCTGACTGTGGGTGGGTGGGTGGGTGGGTGGTGTAGGCGATGAGGACTCGCATGGCCTACACGTCACGTGATGGTGAATGCTAGAGGACTTTACTTGGCAATAACTCTTGAGGATGAATGGCGTTTGACTCTTGGATAGCGATAACTGTTAAGCAGAGACGTGTTGGGGAGGATAGCACCAGTGAATATGTGCCACAGATAAACCATGGAGTTGAAAACCCTACCGCAGGGTTTGCGCATCAACAACATTGCTGTATACTACCCAAAAATGGTCAGCAGTGTCTACCTCCAGCCCAGGCAATGGGCCTAAGGGTCGCGTGCCACACACTAGCCCAATCTTTTACCCTAGCCTAGGGTCAACTGTTTCTGTCCTCAGCCCCTCCATTACCCTGCCTAGGGACTACACGCACCTTCCTAAACAGATAGCCCTTCATCCATTTCTGGCTTTGAGCATGCCTGTCCTCGTCACCTGTCACCAGCAGCGCCGTCATAAGCTCCACCCATTTACTCACCAGGGGGAGCAAGGGTCCAGGTGGAGTAGGCTGCGAGGGGAGGGCACATATCGGGAGATTAGCAGGGGCAAATTGCAGAGCTGTGCAAGCCTGAGAAGCGCAGAAACCATCAGTTGCTGCTTGTACCCCAACTTCCAAAAGTGCTTGCAAGCATCACGAGCCTGTGCGACACCGTCTCTACCTAAGAAGCTTGTGGTTGCTGCACCCCCCACCCTCGCCTCCAACCCTACCCAGGGTATGCCCCATGCCCTCACCGTCCAGCTTGGCTATGGTGCACACAGGGTTTCGGGGGCACCCTCTCCCTCAAAGGTGCTGCACTGCTCCACCAACGCCAGGCTGTTCATCTCGGCGCACAGGTCGGGCTGTGCCTGTCTCCACAATCCCCGGGAGGTGCCCCAGGGTCTTGGGTGCTGGGTACCTCATGGTGGGTGCTGGGTCCTGCTCGTGGTGCAGGGAGTGGTTGGCACGGGCTTGAGCCACCTTCAATAGTGGTGGTTGGACTGGGAGGAGGTGGGTCCGCTTGGGGGCCTGAGGCTGGAAGGTCACTGGCGGTGCTGGCAGCAGCATTGGGGGTAATGGTAACGGTGGAGGTGGTGGTGGTGGTGGTGGTGGTGGTGGAGGTGGAGGTGGAGGCACCACCACCAGGCAAGCTTTGGGGCATGGTGGTGCCAGACTGGAGGTGGCGCCCAAGAGCTGCCTGATGACTAGAACATTCGTCGAGTCCACAAGTTGGGTCCAGGGTAACCACTGAACCTAAAGGCGTATTGTCTCTGACGGAAGCATCCAGGGGCCCAGAAAAAGGGGGGGGAGCACAAGAATGCGTGGCCTTGCTCTGTACCGACCAAACCCACTCCAGAGTGCGTTTAAGGCTGGCCCGGGATACGAGGCACTGCTAACCAACGGCGCCTGGGATGGCTCAAGCTTCTGGGCACTTGACGTACGTGTTAGCCTCACAGTACGCCAGTACAGCAAGTTATTGGTTTGCCGGGCCAAGCACAGTGTATGGTTTGTGCACCAGTGCTATACACATGCATGCATGCATGCACACATATCCTGCCTAGCCACCCGTGATCTGGAACCAGTTATGGATGCTGTGCAGAAAACGACCAAATGCTGTCCACTACTATGGCCTGGCTGTTGCTTAATACTGCCCATCAGCTCCACTGTCCAATGACGTGAATTACCTATTTTATACCCAAGGAAATTAGTTGGAAAAAAGGGGTATTTAAAAAAACCTGATCCATTTATTGTATTCCTGACAGGCTTGAAAGCCTATTCAATCTTTCAAAACAAAAAGGAATCAGGGCTGCTATTACAACCATTAGCAGTATATCAAATACACTTGCACTTTTTCAACAAAAATTGTACTGGAAAATGGTCCACCTTGACACTCCACATATTGCCCTCAACAATTATTCTGAAACACCTCCAGTCTGCCCAGCTAGGACTGCAAGATAGCCCAGCTGTCAGCCCCATACAACAAGGTGGACACAACCACAATTAAGGGGAAAAAACGCAAAAAATCACAATTTGAATAACCTCACCTTGGTGGACATTGACACCCACCAAAAACAGCAGTTGAAAGATGATAATGGCACTTTGTTGGCGGTGTCGGGGTTCATGCAACTTCATCCCAGAAACCAAGGGTGCGAAGGGCACAAAACCACAAGCACTGTGGTGAAGCCCACCCATAGCGGTGCTAGCCAGCTGTCTCGTTGTTCCCCGCCTGTGGAGCAGCAGCCCTGCCAGATCCTGCACCGCGCCTCTCCCTCCTACGCAATGCAGCGCACTCCCCCTTGTGCGCCTTCCAGTGCGCTTGCTGGCACAGCTTGCCGCAGTAGCGCACCACCTCGCACCCACTGCAGCTCATCAGCTTGCACCCCTCTGGCATCTCCTTGGGCCTCATGCCACACATGCGGCACTCCCTGGCAGCAGACTTGATGGAGCCTGAATTGGCATCGCCAGATGCAGCTACCTCGTGGGTGGCATTTATTGCATCCCCTGCCGCCCCATTCCCTCCTGTGTAATAGAAAAAGAACATACACACAAGGTGACCAATGACGTCTGGTTTTGGCGGACTTGCATATTATAGCACACAAGTCGGCACCGTGTGTTGCCACTTGGCAAATGGCCTGATTTGCAATTGATTATAGGCACTCGCATCCCATCGGAACATACAAAGCACAACATAGGGCATGGGTGTGGGCCCTGAAGCAATTTATAAAATTCCATTCTGAAAATTCACTTATTTATTGCATCATGATGGGTTCTGTTCACCAGGGGTAGGGGTAATGTGCGATTGCAATGGTGTGCTTCACCACATGCCACATATATAATGAGAAGGCATGCATCACATGATCCGACCACATGATCCGACCACATGATCCGATAATATCCCACACCCTCACCTTGCTGTCTGCTCCCACTGCCATGGCTGACGTCGGGGGAAGGACCATGGCCACCGATGCGGTCAGTGAATGCATACGTCACCATTGGTGGGACTCCGTTACCGCCCGTGCCTACAAACACACACACCAGCGAGGGCACAAAGCCGCATGCGTGCATGGTCGACATGAACTCATCCGAGCGCATGGCTGTGAGCGCTTCATTGACATGTCTCATTCGTATTGCCTCTACTTGGGGGACCGCTGCATGCTGGCTGTTGTGGTACTTGTGTAGCCGCACCCCAGGGTTGGTGAGGCGGTCGTCGGCGGCAAGGGGGCAAAAGAGGAGGAAGTACATGTTGCTGGGGACCATGGGGAGCCACTCCTGCTTCAACTGCACAAGGGGGAGGAGGAGGGTTTGGATTTAGGCTGAGGTTGCCTGGGACCATGGGGTGCCACTCAGTTGCCAGACCCGCTTCCTCCACCTCTGCTTTGCAATCCGGTGAGAGTGCAAGGCCTAGGGTTGCACCACAGGCACCAAACTACCACAACACGCACACATGCGGACCCTAGCTAAGGGTTTGTGGCTGATGCCCAGACTTCCCCATACCGCACCTCCCTCACAACTCCCCCTTTGTCTGCAGAAGCAAATGAAAGTGGCAGTCTGTGGTCAATACAAAGGTTGCCTCAGCTTATTTTGAGGGTTTTACTCCTTACAGGGTCACATCCCCCTTCAAATACAAGGCTGCGTAGCTATTCATTTATCTATCTTGCCTCAGCTAAAGGTTTTGGTTGCGCCCACCTTCCCCTTACTGTCCATCACATCCCTTGCAGCCATGTCCTCTAGCCTCAGCACCAGGGGGAGCAACGCAGGAGGGGCGGAGTCGTAGCCCACACATACCACGCTGTGAACTGTACCCGGTAGTGCCATAATGCTGCCTGCTCGTATATTTGACCAGCCCTTTGCTTTCAGATGCTCGTTGCTGACCGGTACAGACTTCCCTTTACTGCCCACTGCATATACCCCCTTGGCCTTGTGAGCAAGGCGCGGGAGCAGGCAGTGCATGACATGGGCCTGGGGAGCATGGGCACACTCAGGGGAATGGGAATAGGGTCAAAGTCATAGATGCATCAGTATGACTTTGAACCTATGTGACGGGTAGCCCCAATTGAGTGACACTGAAATCCTCGATTGCCATGGCCACATCAATCAATTTGGCAGGGGTAAGTGCAAGGATCACGCAAGGATCGCGAGTGCAGACATAAAGGAGTTGGCCAGATATGGGACACGGTTATTGAGAACTAGGATTTGCAACAGTACCGTATACCGGTTAAGAATACGCAGGATCAGGAACAGCTGGGAGCCACATGGTGCGCAATGCAGCACGTCACAGCAAGGTACACGCAAGGTAACATGAAATCCGAACATGACCCAGCTCGTTTTCCCCCACATTCACCCACCCACCCACCCACCATTGGCTCCAGGTCGCCCCCCACCCGCACCACCCCCTGTGGCCTGTCCAGCCTGACCTCCCCTGGTGCCAGGCTGTCATCTACCAGTGTGCGCAGGCGCCACCTGGAGCGCCGGCGCTTGCCTGCAGGCAGGACAATGAACCCTAGCTAAGGGCACAGTGGGGACAATGTCATGCCAGCCCTGGCCATCCGGATTGGTGGTCTGGCAGTCGCAGTGTCAGGTTAAAACCCTACTTTAGGGTGCAGATTTGGCAGTGGCAGGGCTACCAAAGGAGCAATCAACTTAGGGAGCGTGCATGCTGGGTGATGGTGGGAGAGAGGGTGATAATGATGTTATCATATATCAATGTGGAACAAACAATCCATCCCATCAGCAATTGGTCCATCCTATCACCCCCTCATAATCCTTGCAGGGGTGTTGATATATAAACCAGGAACCTGGTTTATATATCAACACCCCTGATCCTTGCTTAACTCCTGTATACCCACTTGTCACCATTGCACTGCAGCACAGCCCCTCCATACTGCTCCAAAGTGTAGGTCTCTCACTATTCCACTGGGTGGGGTTTAACAATAGGTGCCTGTGAAGGGTGGGAGGTATAAGGACATGCATGCAATCATTGCGTACTGCCACCGTTGAATGGTTTTATGAATTATAGCAAGTGGAGCGACTGCCTTGGCACGGAAAACTTTCACTTGAGGACACAGATAAGGTAGGAATGGTATAACATATGTTACTATGTAGTTATTACTGACACGATTAACTAACAATGACTATTTATTATTTTACCCTTGACACAGGCCAACGCAAGCGCAGCTACACCCAGCTGGGGGTACCCACCCACCCATTATGAAATTAATGCAAATTACATCAGTCTACATGGAGATTTTTTCACATAGTCTATCAAGATACAGCTGGGCGGCATAATCCTGTGCAAGAGGCAATGCTCATCTGGCTGTACCAGTGAGGTGCATGCGACTGTTTAGGGTTTAGGGTCTACCACCCTACCAAGCATACATAGCAGCGCCCTGCCCCCACCTGTACACCTGCGCCACCACATCCGTGTCGTGGTACACCCTAGACTCTAAACCCTAAACACTAGACCCCACCAGTACACCTGCGCCACCACATCCGTGTCGTGGTACACCCTCGACCCTAAACACTAAACACTGGACCCCACCTGTACACCTGCGCCACCACATCCGTGTCGTGGTACACCCTAGGCCCTAAACCCTAAACACTAGACCCCACCTGTACACCTGCGCCACCACATCCGTGTCGTGGTACAGCCTGGCTGCCAGCTGGCACTCACACGCCACCTGCATCAGGCGCGCCAGGCACAGCGCCACATGTCCCCGCCCCTGGGGGTGTGGCATGCCCAGTAGGCGGGCCAGTGCGGGGTACATGCCGCTGCGGTACAGCATGCGCGCAAAAGGTATTGCATTTGCCTGGGGAAGGGATGGGAAATGCAGGGTTGTCATATGAAGAAGGTCTGGACAACTATGTGTGGGATGAACCTGATAAGGACTCCTGGTGACCTGTTTTATACCAAATTACCATCGCTTAACCATTGCAAACAAAAAGGCCCCATAATATTGCCTGGAAAATTCACGTTGATTCACGCAAGATTTGGAACGGAAGACCACTGTCATAAGAACACGAACACTGCATAGTTCTCAAATCCCCTACTCACCCACCTTGAGGCACGGCTTGGGTGAGTGCCTGAAAATGCAGCTGGTAGTGCAATCATGGCCTGCCACGTGGCAGTGGAGGGATTTGTGGATGGTGGCGGCAAGCTGGCTCATCAGCTGCCATGGCGCCACGGTGTCAATGCCGTTCCACCTCACGCGGTTCAGTGGAATCCTCTGCCACACCAAGCCAAGCCGCATGAGCAAGACTTGCTGCAGCGCAAGAGATGAGGAGCGTAGTTATTTATTTATTTATTTATTTATTTATTTGCTGCAGCGCAAACGGTGAATATCTGTCAGGCACTGGTGGGGGGACAAAGGGGGCAGTAGTGAGTCACAATAATTGGGGGATCATCCCCCAATTATGTACTTTATGGCAAGAATCCGTTCGAAGAGCAATTTAATGGCGTGATTGTGACTGTCACCCATGAGATTGCAAATGTTTGATGGTTTTTTCTGCTTCTATGCCCAAACACCCCATAGGTACACTACAATTCACAGTCAGACACACCAGCCTCTCCCGCCACCCCTCCCACACCCCAACTTCAACATCACCGAGAGACAGGCACAACCTCACAAGTGTGTGGATATACATCACAGCCCACCCCTTTGTGTAATTTTTGTCTATTTTTAATACAGTTTGCCCCCCCCCACACACAACACCACCCACCTCCACCAACTCCCTGTCCACCTGCCCCGCCTCCCACATCTGGATAAGCGCAGCCAGGGCAGCCCCAATATCGCCATCAGACATGACCACACTGTTGTACACGCCATTGCCAACGCCGGGGCATTTGAGGCCCACTGAGTAGCGAATCAGCGCCATGACCCGCTGCTGAAGCCACACCCCCATCATTTGCAGCAATTGCTTTTCCAAATCGCAGAAAGCTATCATCTCCTCTTCGGGTACTGGTTCATGGTCATGTAGGGCACTGCCGAGTTGCAAAGTCCTGCATAGGAAACAGACGTTTTTGAGGGTTTTGGGTTACAACCTGAAGCGCTACCATGCTGTACTCCCAGGTTTAGGGTACAGGGCGATTGCCTAGGGTAACAGAGGGTTCTTGATCTGCATACGCCACCGGGTAGACGTCAGTACTGCCCATTGTTGTGGTATATATGTTGGGGTTTAGGGTTTCCAATGCAGTATTACCTTGAGGTTCTAGTGTCTACAGGTTGCCTCGCAGTTAACTATAGGGTTTCAATAGTCACCCATACACCTTGAAGGTGTAGGGTTTAGGGTGCGTGCCTGGGTGCATTGTGTTTACAGCTGACCGCAATTGC